>JAZAVI010000060.1:600000-827500 GCA_036326025.1 Chrosomus eos
CGTTCACACGGATCAGAGAAAACGACTAAAAACAGTGTATTCTTCTGCCAGGCCAGTAGATGGCCTTTACACTTTTTAAAGAAACATTTCACCATTTTCACTAATTCGATTTGTAGTTTGCACGATAAAGATAGACTATAATGGTATCGATTTCAAAAGTTTGTGTTTTCAGGTCCTCAAAATGACATTGTTGTGTAAATGAACGCCCAAAACGCATACGTTTTCCGTTTGTAGTTGAAAATGGTTATTTAATGTGATAATAAAACCAATAAAATAATGTCACAAACAAATGGCATTTTTTAAAGAAAAAAGTCTTATTGTGGTTTTGCTGTGCATCTTGACTAGATGTATTCAACAATTAATCTGTGTTTGGGAGTCAACATGAAACTTGCTGATCTGGAAAGAAATGTGGTTGGATGTGGTATCTGATTGTATTGGACAAACAGCTTGTGCAATAGTGGCCTTTTGGTTCCCCATTCCTGCTGATATGATGCTCACAAAACACCTTTTCTATAAAAATATAATACTATTAATACTGATGTTTGACATACTAAAGCGTTCTTCTTATTGTATGAATGTGACACATTAAAATGCCATATACTTTGGATTAAGATTGACTTGATTGTTCGTGACCTTGATCTTGCAGTGCGATATTTCAGTAGAACTTATCAAGCTTCTCAGAAATAACCGTTGCTATCAAACCTAGATCCCACATCCTGAAGATGACCAGAAGACATTCAAAAAACATGTTTTTTGGTGTGCGTCAATGCCTGGATAGAAAACAGTCAACAACCCAGACAAAGCGCAAAAACCCAGACTGAATCCAATATGGCCGCTCACATCAACAGTAGTAAAACAGTAGTAAAAAAACTGTTCATTAGCACTTCTGTTTATCTGTGCCTTAAAAGTTAAGTGGTGCACCTTATCCAAGTGCTATCCACATCTATTTGTGGACATGACATTATCTGTGCAAAATACAGTTTTTTATGTGTTTGTATTCTGAAAGAAAAAGCACAACAAAATGTTGCCTGAATGCGTCCATCTTAGCTTTTTGACCTTTGTACCGGAGAGCGGTCAACTCGGGAGTGACGTCATTCAAGCTCCTATCCCAAGTAAATGGATATCTGTGATATTTTTATCTTCCAGAGGGTGAAATGAAAGGTGAAAAGTCTGATAGCTTTCCTTAACAAGACACATGATTTGAGGAATCAGGAGTGTAATAATGCAGGATTGTTTATGCACTGATGTACTTCTAGATTCAATTCAACTCAGGAAGTGAATTTCCAACTTTTTTGTTGCTTTCATACGTGTAAGAAAGTTTTTCAGAAATGTTCCAGTTAGTTTTATGATTAAAGTGTTTTCTTCACATATTCCATATTAACAATCACTACAATAATAACTGTTGTGTTTACCAACTGTGTCCCATGGTCATTTTTTTGCAATCTGTAGACAGATCCGAAGTCATTATTACAAGGATACAACTGACAACTGATTTTTAACCAATATTTTAGACTGATAATTACGCCTTTCTACTTCAGTGTTAATAATATTGAGTGAACTGATAAATGGCGCCATCTGGAGGAAACTAAAATAAATGACAGTCATGAGGAAACCGACTATGGCTGCATTCAAAATCACATACTGCCATATATATAGTAGGCAAAAAACAGTATGTGACAAAAGAAGTGTCCGCATTCACAGTACTCAAAATGTATGCAAAAAATCCCCGGATGAGCTACTTCTTCAGGAGATATTCTGAAGTGTGCATATGATGGACACTTCACAATCCCATGAGGCCACGGGAGAGGATTTATGAATAGATGTGAAGAGATGCAACTGACGCTGGTAGATCACATGATAATGACAGCATGGCGAATGTAGTACATCTAGATTACATTCATATATGTTATAATGGGCATGGTAACACACTACTGGACAGCGTCTGTGCAACAAAACCAGCCCAAAGGCCAATCGAAAAATAGCCCGAAACAAGCCATACCTGAAATGCATATTTTAAAGTCACTGTTATGCGTTAAACACAATTTCAACTTGAAAATCACTAGTAGTAGGCCTAAAAAAAAAAAAAAAAAAATTGTTTTCATAAGGGAGCTTAAAGGACCCTCCCTCATAAAACTCATAATCTTGCAAATCATTGGTAGGAAATAAAATATTTCAATACATCCATTTCAGTCAATTACAAATTATGCAATATATTTAAAATCGTTAAACTGTGAAAATACTGTGTACAGTGTATTCGCGACAGTGTATTCAAGGACTGTTCATCAGTTTATGTGCTGATGATTAATGCTATAATCCCATGTCACTGTTAGATACAATTTTAAACATATCTAGGTGTGGAATTAATGTCTGAATCCGAAATCGCCCCCTAAACCCTCATTCACCATTCCTTATGTTAGTCCACTAATACGGTTCACTTGAAGGAGTGAATGAAAACGAGTGAGTGAATTCGGACAGTCGTTGAGCGTACATGAATGAGTGCACACAATAACATCCACTATGTTTTTGTACACCTCCACCAATGACTGTACCCTTAAATAATGCCCTATTTGAGGGTATAGGGGGCAATTTCGGATTCAGATGTGTACCGGATCTGGTCGGACACTATGTTGCAGGGAAGATTTTTTTTGTTTAAGAAACCAAAT
The DNA here is from genome assembly GCA_036326025.1 of Chrosomus eos. Classification (NCBI taxonomy): domain Eukaryota; kingdom Metazoa; phylum Chordata; class Actinopteri; order Cypriniformes; family Leuciscidae; genus Chrosomus; species Chrosomus eos. Next base: position 602,664 of record JAZAVI010000060.1, read on the forward strand.
ATAATAAAGATACACAATACAGTTTTGGGTATAGGACCTATGCTACTTAATAAAGATGAGTTATACTTATTTAGAATACTAAGAATTGCAGCTTTTAAAGCAATATATATATATATATATATATATTTTTTTTTAAATTTGTTTTAGGAAAGAAAGAATCACCAGTTTTAAATGATTGCTTAGATTTCGTTTCTAAAGTACACTATGGATAGAATAACATGAAATTAAGAGCAAACGTATACATTTGAAAAGATATGGGGCAGACAACTCTAAAATCAAAGAATATTTTATAAAAAAAAGGAATACATATTACATTAATTAAAAACAGCATTGGTAAAAATGTCGAATGTCCTCCTAATATCAGCTGATCCGGGTTGTCTTACGGTTCTCATCATGCTTGACTTAACAGCAGCTTTTGACAATGTATCTCATCACATTCATAACTCTCGTCTATCAGCTATCGGCTATTTTGGTTTAAATCATATCTCAATGATAGACAATTTTTTATTACTGTTCATAACTTCAAATCTTCTCTGGGTTCTCTCTCTCAAGGTGTCCCTCAAGGCTCTGTTCTTGGACCACTTCTGTTCTACATTTATTTGTTACCTCAGCTATCACGGTTATGCTGATGACTTGCAAATTTACATATCAGCTCGCTCCGTCTCTGCTCTTCCCCTGGACTAATTGAATACCTGTATTGCGAGATTAAAATCTGGTTACATAGAAACATCCTGAAATTTAATTATATTAAAACTGAGGTTATTATTTTTAGTCCACCATCCCTTTTAAAACATCCTAAACTGAACTTATCCATTGATGAGGCCACATTAATTCCATCTCATACTATTTAAAATATGGGTGTTACATTTGATTTGTTGCTTACATTTCAATCTCACATAAGTAGTTCTATTACCAAGACTGCATTATACCACATTCACAATATTGCCTGAATGCGACCTGCTCTCAGCACTTAAGATACTGGAACTTTAAATCATGCTTTGATAACCTCTCGCCTCAAATACTGTAACTCATTTCTTATTGGGCTACCTGCTAAAACAATCACTCGACTACAATATGTTCAGAATTATGCAGCTAGAGTCATCAATCAAGTCAAGAATTCTGGCAGCCTTCCTGGGAACGAATCAAGCTCAAATGCGCATGGCGGGAGTCAAGCTTTTAAAAATGACAGTCCAAAAAGTTGCGGTGGTCTCAAAGCTCCAGGACCTTCAAGACAGTGACCCAAGCCTGAGAGAGTGCACTCTGGCTGGGGAGTGAGTTCAATCTCCACCGTGGTGGAGCTCTGAAAAACATGAAACCTCCAAGAAAAGATGGGCTGATTTTTCTGAAAAGTTCATCCCAGGCATGGCACACCTCTCTTGGGCACGAATATAGCCCATGGTGGGTTCAGGGGCAACTGTTACGCAGTATTTCACACCGGTTAAGTGTGATCCACTGTTCCCACAGATAAAAAGAACATTCCTAGTTTGGAGAAGCAGAAGTTCTGGAGTGTTACAAAAAAGAAAGGAAATTTTCAAGGTTTTTTGGCTGTGTTTTTTATTTGGATATAATTAAATCCAAATTATTTTGTTATTAATAACAATAAAAAAAAATTGTTTTTCCATATCAATGTTCAGAAGTTATACATGCAAGAGTAACAACGTAAAATGTTCAAGCACAGTGCTCAGGCTGTAAATAAAAGAGATTTGCACTTTGTTCCACAATGGCGCGCATTGATTGTGTTCTGTGAATACAGACTCAGTGTCCACATTAGTGGATATCATTTTTTTCAAAAAGTGCTTCATGTTCAAAGATAATATCTGGCTATTGTTACACCCCGTCTAAGGGGAAAGGGGCAACATGAAAGAGTCAACGAGGTGCGAGGAATTGGAACAAAAATAGATTTATTTTTCTTAACCCTCCTATTATCTTTGGGGTCAATTTGACCCCATTCAGTGTTTAACATCTCTAAAAAAAACATTAATCATTATTTTTTTGCTTCATATTTAAAGACTTTTCCTAATTTAATGGGGACAACTGGGTAAACATAAAATTAACATGATGATATGTTTTCAATGTTCTGTACACATTCTGTAGCATCAGTGTTCTTTGGGGTCAATTTGACCCCAGGCTCATTTTGCTGTATAAAACCGTCTAAAGGTCCTTTCACACTGGACGCGATTTTGACGCACGAATAATTCACGCGATGGTTTTATTTTTTGATCAGCTGTTTGTGTATGAGTGCTTCCACACCGAATGCGAATATGCTGCGGCAGTTTAATGTGCCAGATGTTGGTAAGTATTTATTAACTGTCCTAATAATGTTTGATATAGGCTAATGTATTTTCTGTTTGTCCATATTAATCAGATTAGCTCACGTTCAGTCACTGCATTTTATCTGTCATCTCATTCTCCACAGAGGCTTTGCGTTTCATTGCTTTCTAATTCAAAACAGGGTGATTAAACACTGTCTGTCACGTGACGTTATAGGCCTAGAACTTTAAAGGAGAACTCCGGTCAATTTTAACATTGAGCTCATTTTTTTGTAAATTTGGAGTGCTGTCAATACAGAGAACAACGACAAAAATCGGCGTTGCCTACACCGTGTTATCCTCTTTTTAAAATGTGCACCCTGTTGACTTCAATGGGGCAAGATTTAAACTTAGCCTAACCAGTTCTTAGTCTTAACATCCTTGATGTGTCACTACAAGTGCCCAGATATGTTAGATGATTCCTTCAGAGTGAACACGAGTGAATCTGACTGCATTAGATGTGAAAGATATGAATAAAAATGATGTTATAACAGCCAGCGAACAGGTCTGTATTTACATCCTGTTTTCGGCCGAAGTCCAAAGTAGTCGATTGTAACTACATACAATACTTGCAGAACAGTTGACCACATATAACAACTACATTTTATGGAATAACATCCAAAAAAGTTCTCTCAATAGCAGAAAAAATGAGTTTGGTTGTGACATTCCTTAAAGTTACACACAGATTTTTAGATTTTAGAACACATTTACCTCAAAATGATGGGATCAATGGTGCCTATATGTTTGATTGACAATGTTATTGATCACTGAGATAGACTTGGAATTAAGTTGGTTCAATATAAAAATTAAATTCGAAAAAGTAGCTTAGATGTAGTAAACTACTTTTGACATATTGCTGTAGCTTAGCTTGCTATACATTTCCCAGGGTGGCAGCTTCAGTGTAGTGAAGCTACATTTAATGTAGAGTAACTGCTAGCTTAGCTCACTGCATTTGCCAAGTAGCTTGCCCAACACTGATACTAGGCTATATAGAACATACTTTTTTAGCAGCCCTGAAGCAATTACTCAAATTCAAAATAAGTACCTACTCAAGAGAGTATGCGATTTCGGACGCAGCCAGAGTGTATTTAGGGTGCCATTTGGGACAGGGCCTCTGACATCCTGAATCACTTCAAAGTTAAAGTGCCCCCTAAATTATTTACCTGTATTTTTACTGATTATGTTATGTTAAAATTTTTGAAACAGAATGTCCCATTAAAGATTTTTTTAATATGTAAATGCTTGACTAGTCAATGCTGCAATTGACAATTGAAGAAAGAAAGAAAGAAAAGAAAGAAAGAAAGATCCATGTAATTGTCTATTAACTGGATGGCTATAAAATGCCAAGTCCCAATTTAGATTCCAGGTCCTCAGGTTCTTCCCCCTTCCAAAATAAATTTTAATATCCATGGAAAACATGACAATTTTCCAGCTGGGTGAAAGCCGAATGGCAGCAGATTCCCACCAGGCAGAAAGAGAGAGCCTTGACAACAATACCTCTTTAAATAAAAGACTGTAAAGACTGAAAAGCTACACTATTTTAAAAACCAGCAACCTTCCCTGCTAAACGTTGCACAATGTGATATTATATGATTAGTCTGTGAGGGTCTGATGATGATGTCTGTTATGTTCTTTTTTTATTTATCTTTTTATTAAACAATAGACATAACATACAACAATTGCAACAATAACATGACATCCAAAAAGATAGCAATCAAATTAACAATAAAGGAGTAAAAACAAATAATAAGACCAAATTGAGAGAAAAATAAAATAAACGGGGATAAGGAATATCTATTATGCATAGTAAAATTATTTAAGAGAAAGTTAGAAACCAATAATTGGTACTATTTAAAGAAGAAAACAACATATATTAATTCACTTTTCAATTAGCTTCAATTCTTCAGCAAATACAATTGTATCACTACATTTTTTTGTTATCTATACATTTGAGAGACTCAATATACAACTGAAAATCACCCCAAAAAAAACCTTCAGACAAGGTTTAGAATTATACAATTTACTCTTATGAATATGGAATTTACCTAATATAAATCAAAAGATTCAACATAAAATTTACAAAAGCAGTTTTCGAATCAAAGTATATGATAACATCTTTAGATGTTAATTCACAGTTATAACAAGATTTCTGTTGAAAATGTTTAGATAGATCTTCCCCAAATTTTTTAGAATGATAACATTCAAAAAAAAAGATGTAGAATTATTTCTGGCTGATCCAAACAAAATGAAAAATTTTCATCAATATCCATACATTTTGATAAAGTATAGTTACTAACATAAATATTATGAAGTATTTTAAAATGTATTTCTCAAATATACAAAACCGAAAGGGCAGCAGCCAAGTTTTTTTCCCAAATAATCTCTGGAAAGCAAGTATTCCAGAAAAAATTCCCTCTAGGCTGAAAATATCTATTTTTATAAAATATAAATCTAATACATTTATTGGAGCACTTTTTACTGTTAATGTCCACACCAATTTAAATAAAGTACGGGTTCAATGCTACAAATGTTAAGCGACAACATATGGCTCCTCATTAACCCTCTAGGGTTGTTCGTTTAACAGTCACACTTGGGGTGTTCGGGTCCAAATGGACCCAAAGGGCAAAATTCATATTTTAAAAAAGAAATCATAATTTTTTTTTTTTTACTTGTTTTTTATAACATTTTTCTTTTCTTTTTTGGTGTTTTGAGATAATTTTATGATTTATAATTAATATTTATGCAATAATTAAGACCCATTTTTTCCCATTGAACATAATAGAAAATTTATATATATATATATATAATTAAAAAAAATTTTTTATTAAAGCTGTATTTCATTTTAGAGTCAAGTCTAGGCCTCATGAAAATTTTTTTTTAAATGAGATCGGAGCCATCTGGTGGACACACTGAGCATTTTTATCACGCAATAGCACATTTTTACCACTAGTGGATTTACAGCTCTCTGTAGAAACCTATGGTAGAAACACTCTAGTGATTTTTTCACATATTGTTTAATTTTTTTCAGGTTGTTGATTTGAATATATAATAACAGATTATCAAAGACTATTTTTGTAAATTTTTTTTTGGTTGGTTTAAATGGTAATTTGAAGTGGCAGTTTTACTTTATAATACAGTCAAACCTTATAAAGAGAACAAATGGAAATAATTTTGTCACCCATTGTTTTAAGAGATTCACCCCTTCACTGTTGTGTGCTTTTTTTCTGCATCCTGGCTGTTTTGTAGATTGTATGCACAAAAAAACTCTGTATTTTCACATTTTTGCCAATTTCCCATTCATTTCCTATGGGGGTCCATTTGGACCCGAACACCCCAAGTGTGACTATTTTTTTTACAACCACTTAGACTGTTCACATCCTGTCCCCAATTTTTTGGGGTGTTCATATACCAAATACCAACAAAGTCACCAAATTTCGGACCATTCCGAAGAAGCTGTGATTTTTAACATTTTTTTATTTGAATGATTCGGGTCCATTTGGGCCGAACAACCCCAGAGGGTTAACATTATTAGACCTGTGGGAATGGCTTTTATCACAGAATAATACTCTCTAAATTTAATAGGAAATGCCCACTTATTCCTGAAATTTTCATAAGAAAGAAACTGAGCTGACTGATCTAAAAGGTCAGATAAAAAGTAATTTCCTTTCCGTCTGTTATGTTCTCTCCTGTTCAACTTTTCTGGATGTGATGTCATACACCAGAATACAAGCAGCAGCCACACCCACCAGAGCAGAGATGACCAATCGGGTGACAGCTTCAGAAACATGACAACAGAAAACACAGTCTGAGGACATAAAAGAACAATACCAATCAGAACAGAAGATTTGGACGACAACAGCATTTCACCTGAGAGTGACAGAAGGAACCTTAAATACTGCATTTATTTATCATTGAATATTAAATGTGTAATTTCTGCACTACTAGTGGCACAAAATGGTTTCCTGAACACTCCCTCCCTGCGTCTCAATGTTTATAATATCCATCCTAAATAGTGTGTGAGATTAAAATAAGTGTGTCCCAAAGCATAGTATGTTGAAAAGAGTATGCCAGAAGTTCCCGGATGATCTACTATTTCTGGTGGATTTTCGAAGTGTGGATCCGTGCGCACTATAACAGCCAATATTTCCCACAAACCATTGCGCTTTGGAGGAGGAACTACAAAACATGGCGGATATGCGCAACCGAAGGTGAGAGGTTTCAAACCAAAGTTTAACCTGATAACAATTATTTTTAAAAAATTGAGGAGATTATTTTTATTATTATTTAAATAAATATGAGGAGAGTCTCTGCATGAAAGACAGCAGTTTAATGTGATACTGCATTTCTCTCCGATACGGTAGGTCTGTGCGATATAGCTAAAACAATTTATCACAATATAATGTTTCGTATTGTTCGGTATCGATAATTATTGACATTTTTTATAACCTTTTTTTTTTTTTAGACAAGTAGAAAAGTTTGAATTTAAACTAATTTTTTCACATTATTAAGGCAAATAACAAATTATATTAGTTTTAGAAGTCAAAAATAAAATGTAAACAAAAATATATTCTTTATATATTAAGATAAAAATGTAAGTGACTCTTGAAACTCTTGAACTTAAATAAAATGTTACAAAATGAGTGCAAAGTAAAAAGTGTAAACGTAGAACAATCAAGGCAAACTGAGGTAGATCAACATATGTAATAAGTAGGGGTGTAATGGTTCACAAAGTTCACGGTTGGTTCGATACGACACCTCACAGTTCAGTATGTTTTCGATACAGCAAAAAAGAAAGGAATGGCAGAGAAATTTGCTTGATTTAACGAATCGGTTTGTTATGTGTGCCAAACCGAAAGCCTCGTACCGAACGGTTCAATATGAATACGTGTATCATTACACTCCAAGGACAATACAAACCTCTAAAATTGTAAGAGATATTGGGCTGTCAATGTGGTGACGCAACCGAACACGAGAGCAACGCAACCTGGCTGTTTAGATCGTATTGGTTGTTTGCTTGTCTATGGTAGCACGCGGATTTATCAAAACATCTGATAGGCTATTTAAGATCTTAAAATGTCGAGCCTAGGCCTATATCAAAAAATGTTTACACCGTTACCGACAATGGTGTACCGTCGATAAATACGATACCGTTTTATCACCCAGTCCTACGATACGGTAGGAAATTAAATTAAATTAAATGTGGAGGATTTTATCTTCAATCAATCAAGATGATTGACAGGCCAGTTTATTGTGACAGGATGTGACAGAGAGCAACATTTAAAGACGTTATATTATGATGTGATAGTATGTCCCAAAGCTTTTGTACTTTTCTGCTAAACACTCAAAAGTATCATAAAGTACTTTTAGAGCCCAGGGGTCGGCAACCCCAAAATGTTGAAAGAGCTATATTGGACAAAAAAAAAAAAAAAAAATCTTTCTGGAGCCGCAAAAAATTAAAAGCTTTATATAAGCTTTAATGAAGGCAATATTAGCTTTATTAGCCCCCTAGTATCAAAATGATAAGTAGGCAACAAATTAGAGCTTAGATCGGGCCCAAAAAATCAAGCCCGACCCTACTCGATCCCGTACGTTGTGTCCGAGGCCGAGCCCGGCCCGGCCCGACACATTAAACGTAATTATGAGCCCGAGCCCGATTTAAACCCGACCATTTTTTAATACGTGGGTCGTTATAACTGACGTTCTCAGCTTTCTATGTTACTTTCTCCCGCCCGCAACATTTATGTTTTGTCCCGCTCCCGCCCGCAAATAGACTTTTTTCTGTACCTCCAAATACTTTCAAGTTAGCCTACCTGTCGCCACCACCATACACATCAGCATAAATACTCCTGATAAATGATTTGTTATTAAAGCATTAACACACAAACCACTGTTAATTTATCATAAAAGCAAGCAGGCTACTGATGCGTGCATGGTTTGGAATGACTGAATGCGCGCAAAGTGCGCTCCATTAATAATTGAGCGGTGAGGGGATTCTATCTTAAATGCTTCTGATTGGCCATTGCGTTCAAGAAATCAACACATATGTCTGTGATTGGCTACATCGCTCAACGCTGCAAACATGTTATGAATAGAAACTCTGGCCTGTAAATCGTTTCTATTTTGTTTTAGTTGTTCTTGTTGCTTTTCTGCATCAGATGAATAAAAATCTATTAGTGTTTATATGTTTTATTCATAGATATTTCTAGTTTGCGGGAGTCACGCGAATCGTTTTATTCTCCCACAACCCGCACACACAGAGTGAGTGCATTTCCGCCCGCACTCGGCCATCAAATATAGTCCCGCGCCGCACTCTATTGCGTTGGGAGTGCTCCTCAGCTATCTTTCTCTTTTCCCCCTTGGGATCCATGGCCCATGACACACCTGCAGGTTTGTTTGTTTGTTTGTTTGTCAGCCACCGGTCTGGCATCACGCTGATCTGACAGACACGTGTGTCGCAGTCTATGACGTAAATTCTTCGTTGACAGAAATGTTGAAATTAAATATGTATTATACACATTTTTACAACGTTGAAAAACTTTAAGAATGTTTGTCATGTTTTTCCTCCTACAGAAATTATATTAAAACAAAAAATATTTTTTCCATTTTCATATTTTTGAAAAAGCTCCAGGGAGCCACTAGGGCGGCGCTTAAGAGCCGCATGCGGCTCTAGAGCCGCGGGTTGCCGACCTATGGTATAAGCAGACACAACTTTTAAAACGGGCATATGCAGTTGAGAGTCTCATAATAAAAATGCACAAATGTGTCTTTACTTATAGAGACCAAAAATAGTTTATCTATCCCCTCTATTTTCTGATCATCACTGAAGGCATTTTAACAAACTGCATCGTGTGTGCTATGTCTAATGCAAGACCCCGTCCCCCATTTTTATATTTCATAAGATCTATACTTGTACATGAACAATAAAATTGAATCATCTTAGTTATAACAATAAAATGGCACTTTTTTAATATACAATAGAGTGAGCTGTATTTCTCTACTCACCATAGACAGTAACATTGAATCTGTATGTAGACGATGAGTTGCTGCGGCTGATCTTAACTTCATAAACTCCAGCATGATCAGTTGTGATGTTCATGATGGTCAGAGATCCAGTCTTCTTGTCCAGCTTCAGTCTGTCTCTGAATCTCCCATCAACATTATCAGGGATCGTATTGTTCACTCCATCAGTTTTAGCTATAAGAGGCCCGTTAGTTCCAAATCTCCACATTATCTCTTCATCTTCCTGTATTTCAGTGAGACCAGAGTTTAGAGAGACTGAATCTCCCTCCATCACTGACACTGACTTCAGTTCATCTGTACCAGCAAACACTCCTGAAGAACACACAGACACAGTCTCTCAGTCACACATTCAACTTTAAGTTGTTTTAATGAAGCTTTAACTGAAGTTTGAAGTGGTTTTAAAAATGATTACAAACTTTAAGAAAGTAGAAAGATAGAAACAGCATCATGGGAAATAAATGGCAGGATGGAAAACACAGATATCTGAGTTCACACACCTTTACATAGTTTACATTTCACGTTTTGGTTTAGTGTTATACGTTTCATAAGTAAACAGTTATAACAAAATATCTCAATTTTTATTCATTGATGGTGGAACTGAAGTTCATTAGAGCTCCACACAAATAACGCAACTATAAATCATAAAACATGTTTATAACTCACCAACCAGACAGCAACAGCAAAGACAGCAAAAAGCAAACGTGCAAAACATTTTCTTCAACAGTTCATCGGTCTGAAATAGTTACACTTAAGTTTGAAAACCTGAGAGCGTCTGCTGTGAAGATGTGTAGAGAACAAGCTGTTAACAGTTTAAACTGTTGTTAACTTCCTTAAAACTGAATTAGGCCACGCCCCCTCTCTCCAAAACCCGTCTCAAGACCTGTCAGCCAATCAGAATGCACAAAATGATTGATTGGTAAGAGAGCCTTCATGTTTTCTGATTAAAGTCGCTCACATTTAAATTATTATTTTTTGCTGTTTACAGGCTGTCATAGAGACAGGTGTCAGGACATCAATTTCAGTGATAGCTGGCTAGTATGTACAATTTATGTGTTATTTCAAAGAAAATGATTTCAAAAGTATCTTAATCTCATATATTACATGCTTTAAGGATCATTCACTGACAACGCTGTTGTTTCTAAGATCTCTTTCTACACTCCCACTTGTAATCATCACATCTTGTCTCTGCTCATTTGCATAAAATTGAGCACTTCTTAACTTCAGTCAGCAGCCATATCACCCTGTAGCCCAAGACTGGTTGCCCACTGAAGCTAAGCAGGGCTGAGCCTGGTTAGTACCTGGATGGGAGACCTTCTGAGAAAACCAGGTTGCTGCTGGAAGAGGTGTTAGTGAGGCCAGCAGGGGGTGCTATCCCTGTGGTCTGAGTGGGTCCTAACGCCCCAGTGTAGTGATGGGGACACTATACTGTCAAAAGAGCACCGTCCTTCGGATGAGACGTTAAACCGAGGCCCTGACTCTATGTGGTCACAAAAAATCCCAGGATGTCTTTCGAAAGAGTAGGGGTGTAACCCCGGCATCCTGGCCAAATCTGCCCAGTGGCCTCTGTCCATCATGGCCTCCTAATCATCCCCATATACTGATTGGCTTCATCACTGTCTCCTCTCCACCAGTAAGCTGGTGTGTGGTGAGCGTTCTGGCGCAATATGGCTGCCGTCGCATCATCCAAGTGGATGCTGCACATTGGTGGTGGTTGAGGAGATTCCCCCCCTCTATGTAAAGCGCTTTGAGTGTCCAGAAAAGCGCTATATAAATGTAATGAATTATTATTATTATTATTATTAACTTTGCCACACTGCCCAGAGCCAGGCCAGCCTCACAGCGCAGAGATATTCATAACTCTACAGTGTACATAGCTGAACATATAGAGTTGGATTTGACAATGCTTTGCACATACTGTACTTTTTATATAATTTAAATTTATAATATCTGTTTTTCCTTTTCTTCTGGCACATAGTCACCATGAGAGGGCAGACTTCTGAGCAAAAACAACAACAAAAGCCTCCTGTATGGGTGGCTCCACATTACATTTAGTGCCCTACGCAACTGTGGAATATGTAATGTAATGTGTACCAAGTGTTATGCTGAAATCCCAACCCAGATTATAGATGGATCATTTACGGTATTTCACACACATTCATCAGTTAAATAAGTAGCCTATGAATCAAAGTGGCATCATATAATGTCAGTGTTTTGTGTATAATTGTGTATGTTTTCAAGTATGGACTCAAACTGACTAAGAATATGTTACGGTTAATTGCATAAACAGTCAATTCAAAACTGTTCTCAAAAATCTGAATCAGAAAACATCAGTCTAAATATAGTAATGGAAGAGAATCCTCAAAAACAGACAGGGTGAAAACCAGCAACAGGGCAGAAGTAAACATGAGAGGAGAGACTCGGGTAGAAAGGGTACACAGTCGCTGCAAAAGATCATAAGACAAATGAAACACCCTGAATTCATGTGGGATCACCAATCCATCAGTTTTGCCAAGTCTAATTTTGTACCACTTCAAAAGAAAAAACATTGTTTCCAGTTTCACCCACACGTTTAGAAGAGCAACAGATTAATTTTATATTTAAGGAAAACATTTAAACCCTCAATAATCATGTTCTCTTGAAGACATGTATCATCCAGTTATTTTTGGAAGTCAAAGATTGTGTTAGTCTGAATCAATACAGCATCATTAGCACAATGACACACAGCCCAATGAAAATGTGAAAAAATATCACTGTTGCCGCCTCGACTCGCTACACGCATGCTCACTCAGCCGAGACACAGAGACAGAAGTAGAAGTAAGAGTTTTCCTTCACGACTAACCTGGAGTCCACATCGCTCTCAGATAATCTTTATAAACCCCTATCTCATACCTCAGGGCTCATACCGCAGAAAATGTTTCAAGGAAAAAAATTTTTTTTCTGGCTGTGCTTTTGCCATCTGTATGGTGAGTTACAAACTTTTTGGTGTTCTGGTAGAAGTTAGTTCAGATCAACAGTAAACCATTTAAATCAGTCAGAAGATTCTCTTGCTCTTATTCAGATATTACTGAGATGTAGATGCGACTATGAGAAGTTTCCTACTGTTGTATTTACTTATGAAACTTATAACACTAAACCAAAACGTGAAATGTAAACTATGTGAAGGTGTGTAAACTCAGATATCTGTGTTCCCATGATGCTGTTTCTATATTTCTACTTTCTCAAAGTCTGTAATCATTTCAAAACTACTTCAAACTTCAGTTAAAGCTTCATTAAAACAACTTAAAGTTGAATGTGTGACTGAGAGACTGTGTCTGTGTGTTCTTCAGGAGTGTTTGCTGGTACAGATGAACTGAAGTCAGTGTCAGTGATGGAGGGAGATTCAGTCTCTCTAAACTCTGGTCTCACTGAAATACAGAACGGTGATGTGATAATGTGGAGATTCGGAACTAACGGGCCTCTTATAGCTAAAACTGATGGAGTGAACAATACGATCCTTGATGTTCTTGATGGGAGATTCAGAGACAGACTGAAGCTGGACAATAAGACTGGATCTCTGATCATCATGAACATCACAACTGATCATGCTGGAGTTTATGAAGTTGAGATCAGCAACTCGTCTACATTCAGATTAAATGTTACTGTCTATGGTGAGTAGAGAAATACAGCTCACTCTATTATATATTACAGAAGTGGCATTTTATTATCACAAAATAAAATTCTCTATGACACTTCAATTCCATTTTAAATATTAATCCATATGCTTCTAAACACTGAAAACTGCCACGAGTCTCTTGATTCTGACAGTGTCATAAATAATTCCTCCATCATACTGTTATAATTTTTCTTATAAAAATCCATATAGCTCAGTCCAAATTATATTTCATGTAAACTTAGCCATATATATGATGAACCGTCTCTACAGAAAAGCATTTTTATTTTTGTAAACTGAAACATCTCCTCCATTGACTTCCATTCAAACATCTTCTGATTACAACTGTAGAATCCTGTCTTATCCTTTCGGTAGCCGTGACCATTTCAGCTAGGACCTGAACGTTCACCTGAAATTGTGTTTGATCATATGACATGTAAGAGGCCATTGTATTATAAAAACATACTTTACATTTCAGACCTCAAAACCTCACTTGAAAACATTTATTGAAACCAAGCTATAACATTGTGACATCAGAATGTGGAGAAAGAGAAGTCGTTATCACGTCAACAGGAAAATCTCCAATGTAACAAATAACTGTCTGCTATTAGGAGTTGTTCAAACTAGACACATTCTTGCTCTATTTTAAATCAATATAATTGTTGCTCTACATTAACACAGACTTTGACTGCTGGGACATGTCTCACTGTTTTTTTCAGTGTGTTGTATCATATACAGCTGTATTCAATGGGTTACTATTATTCAGCTTTACTTTGAACACTTAAATGAGAATCAGCTTCAAAAACAAGCTTTTCAGATGGTCAGATAAAGGCTGGAAAATGTATTGTGAAATTATTTAGTTTATCATCACAATAAACTCTCACCAACTGACATCCCAAATAACTTTCATAATGCAGATATTTCATGGTGTTTTTTTTTTTTAACAGATTGTCATGTCTGTTTTAGGTTTTGTTCATGTTTTCATGACTTTTATTTGGGAATTTAGTCTGGTCTTGTGATTCCTTGTTCCCTTGATGTGATCCTGTCACGTGCTTTACCTTTCTTAGAGCCTCGTTTTCATTGGTTCATTTGTTTCATGTGTCATGTACTCATTGGTTCTGTCTGTTCATTGGTTGCTTTTGTCATGTGATCCCCATAGTCTTTAAGGCCTTATGTTTGCCATGCTACTTTGTTTTGTATTCAACAATGTTATACTGTTTCCATGTTATTGTTATCAGGCAAGTCAATTTCTTAGTTGATGTTTCACATCTATGGATAGTGGTGGGCAAATGTGCCGTATTGTGCCGAGGCGTCGAAACAATCAATCAAACACCCGTCTCCATGGTGACCCCTAGTGCTCAGAACAGTGTAAATGCAACAATAACCCGAGTCAAACATAAAAACACCTATTACAAATCAATTGCAATTTTTTTTATTGAAAGTAAAATATTTCAAATGCAATTATCTAATTATCTAATAAGATTATCAAGTGTAAACGTGTTCTTTTATCTATTGTCAGGGTTTGTTTTGTTTGTTCTGTGACAGGCCAATAAGAGACTTCATTTTAATCATACTAATGTCTAATTAAAATATCTACAAATGTATAAAACTGATCAGAGATCAGGTAAAACCCATAGACACGTGTTCATTGGTTCTCAGCGGCGACTCATGATTCATGGGTTGACAGAGATCATCACGCTTCAGTGGTTAGAGATTGAAATTTCGAACTGTTTCGAAACAGTTATGACGTAATAAAGCTTTGTTTACTGAAATCACGTGACTCTGGCAGTTTGAATCATTAATTCGGAACAAAAGATTCGTAAAGGTTTCGAAGCTTCATGAAGCAGTGTTGAAATTGCCATCACTATCTTTGGATTATTAACCTTGTAATAAACTGCACATGTGTCCTCTACACTATTGTCTTTGTTTGCTTCCATGTCAGCTACATTACACAGATCGGACACTTTTTCCTACTAATGAAAAAGTCTCTTTAGCCACTACAACACCAGACGCACAAACTCCTCACATTCTCCTTCAGGTCCTCCTTCAGGTCCTCCTTCAGGTACTGAATCTCTGATAGTGCTGATTTCTGCTGCTGCTGCTGGATTTCTGTTGTTTGTAGCTGCATTTGGGATGACCTGTATCTGCAGGAAACAGATAAAAACTGATCAAGGCAAGTGTTTCCTACTACTGATTCAACTGAAATGTATTATATAACAATGATGAATAATTATAAACTTTTATAATACATCTCTGTGATGGATCTGCCATGAGTCTTAGCAAATCACAACAAAAAAACGCAAGTCTAGCACCATAAAGGAGCTAAGTGGTCTTTATTGAATCTTTCTTATGCATGAAAAGAAAGTGATCAAGCCTCATTAGAGAGAAAAAAGGCAAAAATTGTAACAGTCACAGGCGTAACTATCGGTAAGCAGGGTACGCGGTTGCTTACGGGCCCGGACCAATCAGGGGCCCACGTGACTGGAAGATATTGATCGCATTTTACTTTATATCAAATTTATTTGAATAAATAATGACAACAACATATTTTACTGATCATTGAATACATGTGTGAAACAAACTATGATGGATTTTGGTGTAATTTGTTTTCGAATTGGGACTGGGTCTGTAAGTGAACATGCATATTCTCATGGAGGAAAGCCCAGAAAATGCAGCTATAATGTAAGTGAGCATCTTTTTAATGTATTTGGACCCAGGCGTGTGTGTAGTCATAGTGAGTAACAATGTGTTATGGTGCGCCGTCACCAGCAGTGTTATTTCATGTGTTATGGTGCACGTAGGCTACTCCTGCTTTTGTCAGTCATCTCATCTCTCACGCTGCGTCTCTATGATCCTATCCTGTCCTGTCCTATTTATGGTAGCCTACTCGTGGATTGCGTCATCCCATGCTGTAGGGGCCCCACCTTGATAATCCCACATAAGGGCCGGTGTTGGCTCGTTACGCCACTGGTAACAGTTAAAAAAAATCCAAAAGTCATATTCTAATCAGATTACATAACAGGAAATAGCAAGTACTCAAAAGGGACATACGGTAATCATGCTTGAGCCTCTCAAACTGACAGAGGACCAAAATAACCCTAACTCTAGATAAGACATAGGCTGCGTCCCAATTCGCCTACTTATACTACGACCTAAAAGTATGTACTCTTTTTGTGAAGAAAAACTTTTGAGTGTGTAGCAAAAGAGTAGGCAAGCTTCGGGACATACTACTTCGTCATCTTTAACGGACAAATCTGTCGCGTACATCCAGTCACCGTAAACTGCCCTGTCAATCATCTTGTCACAATTAAAATCCTCCATTCAATCTAATTTAATTTCCTACCGTTTCGGAGAGAAATGTTGTGGCACGTTGATCTGCAGCCGTGGGTCATTAATGCGGAGACTCTCCTCATGTGTTTGCAATTTGAATGATGCATTTAAAAGTTAATGGCTATAAACGTATCTTTACAAAAGTTCACAATGCTGCTGCAGATGTAATATAATGTAGCAAACATTGAATAAATAAATGTTCGTCAGGTTAGATACTGATAATTACTCACTCAAACCCCTTTATCTAAACCTATCCACACAACCGCCGGACTCGCGCGTCCTCCATGTCTGTAGTTTTTTAACACTTTTCACTCGTGTTTGTAGTTCTAATCGAATCCTTGTCCAACGCGCGATGGTTTGTGGGCAATATCAGCCGTTAGAGTGCGCATCGATCTACACTTCGGATTCTGACCGGAAAAAGTAGACCATCCGGGTATCTGTGGGACACTCATTTCAACATACTACGATTTGGGACGTACTAATTCTATTTTCTAATACTATTTAGGACGGATAGTATGCGAATTGGGACGCAGCAATACACTGAATTTATAGGAGGTGGGCAACACCATGAAAAAAAAGAAGAAAAAAAAGAAACAAAACCATACAAATTCTCACAACACAAACCCTGGAATGAACACAATACATGTAACTAAATTTAGAGGCATGCTGAAATGTAAGTTAATGCAAAAATAATTATATTAATCACATTGATCAAGACATCACATTTTCCTATGTCCCCTCTAATACATCAAAGTTGGTACAGTCTCATTTCCTTTAGAATTCCCATAAAAACAGATCAACTTCCTGTTTAACTCTCTCTGACACTAGGCCAGTCCATTTCCACAACGTACCAGGTATTAAACATTTCAAATCATCTTAAATACAAAATGAACTTTTTTTAGCTGTGTTTTTAAAAATCACATTTTAGCCGAAGAGGAATTTTAAATGGTTTAAATATTTTAACCTGAAGCCAAATAACTCAGTACAAAAACCAAACAAATATAGTCTTTTTATTTATTGATCAGTGCAAAGATGAATGTATAAGAATTAAGTATGGCACAAATCCTGGCCATCACAATTTCAAATAATATATTTTTAGGATGAAAATTGGTTTAGCGATTCCACTTTGTTGAATTAATGCATCTATTATTATTATTGTTTACAGTTGAGACTCGTGATGAAGAGATAACCTACGCTGAGCCAACATTCTGCAAAAGAAACACACAGAAATCGGTAAGATGATTCAATTTCAGCGATTAGGGGTTCTGAGAAAAGTAACATGGCAGAGGAGGCTAGCTTCCCTTTGTATATCAACCAATCATTGATGAGGCGTAGCCTAAATTATGTGATTTTAGTTTGAACCGCTAGCGCTGATGTAACTATGGAGAGTAGAGAGATTGAATATTTGCAAACAAATTTACTAAACTACCATTCAAACAACAGCTACAATTAAAACAAAGGACCCATGCTTAAGTTGGATATAGGCTACCGCCACCAGCTTCATTAAGTGAGCGAATCCAGGCTTTATAATGACAGTGAAATAAATAGAGTATCTGTTTTGAAGGTCATAAAAGTTCATCTATCCATCATAAAAGTGCTCGACATGGCTCTGCGGGGGTTAATAAAGGCCTTCTGAAATGAATCAATGTGTCCATGTAAGAAACGTGTAAAATAACTAGCTTCCGGCAGACGGCCGTACACGTATTACGCAGGCCGACTTACGCCACAAGAGTAACGGGGGGGGGGGGGGGGGGTGTAAATAGTACTTTGGGTTTAATTGGTCGTACAATGAGATCTAATAAATGTTGTTAGTGTCAGATCAGCCTGATGTATGTATGTACTGTCATGGTCCAGTGGCAGAATTTTTGCCAAGCGTGTCGTAGGTTCTCGGTTCTAATCCACACTCGTATAGTTTTTTTTCCCTCATCAAAAACGATAATGTTTATCAGTGGTTGTATATCAAGCAGGAACATGTTTGTTTGCATTTTGTTTTGCGATTTCACCGGAACAAATAGAGAATCTCCGCAACTGATTGAAGCGCGCGTCCAAGTGAAGACATTGCGGCGCGTGCGCGAGCCACAACAGAACACTATCCGCGGCTCTGATCGCAGAGGCAACGAACACATGATCACTTGATTAAAAAAAAACACATTTCAGCGCTAGATCGCCTCTTATTTAACAAACGAACGAAACTAATGCTCTGCTATAGTTAACTGGAGATGTTTTACTTGTATTGGTAACATACATCCGAGATGTTTCAAAAGTGGTGGGGACAAAATCGACCCTGGCAAAAAGTGGTGGGGACATGTCCCACCCGTCCCCCCCGTAAATGACGCCTATGCTAGTAACATATTATCAAAATTAGTATAGCGAATTGTGAAATTTCCCTGGTTTCCAAAATTTAAACATCATAGCAACGTTATTTCCAGCAAATACATGCTTAATATTTATCGCTATTGTTAAATAAATTACTCGCATACGGTTTTGGTCAAATAGCCCACCCATAATCGTGATTTGTAATATTTACCAAAATAACCATAATAATGATTTTTGTCCTAATCGAGCAGCCTTAGCATGTGCCTGTGATGTCTGTGCCTAAATCCAACACTGACTTAATCCATAACCATAAACTGCAAAAATTGAACTATATATATCCACTAACTATGAAAAACCCTCTCTTTCTCTTCTTTTCAGCGTTTCAACTCTAGCAATTATATTTTTTTGACTAAACTTAGTATTGCAAACTATGAATATTGATCATTTGTATCTTTTGTATGTTTTCTTTCAGAAGGTTAAACAGGAGGATGAGGTGATATACGCAGGTGTCGTCACCAGACGTTAAATAAACTCTCTGTGAGGCTTTTTCTTCATTATTAATGTTCTTATCAATAAGGTTTTCATGCACACTAGAAAGATTATTGCAACAAAGCTGTTTAAGATTCAAAAGCGTTGCTCATGCTTACATGCACTGTATTCGTAAAAGCTTATGGCCCTGCAAAAGCATTAGCTGCATTCTCACTGTTTTCTGAAGAGTGCATGTGTGTGAGATAACTAAAGTAACACAGGGGTTTGGTTAAAGCTGATTACTGATATCAGCCATTGTGTACGCAGGTTAATAGCATGACACTTAGACCGCATTTCAGAACGCTGCAATAAACCAATTTCTTAAGTGCATACAAACTTTGAACAGTATTTACTTTCTCAAATATGTTTTTTGTTGTGTTGCGTTTATTTTTTTTACATTTTCAGTGTATTGTGATCCTGCATGGTAATGTGTTTCAGTTATAGTAAAGGTTAAAAGCTTAAAGAATTACATAGAGATAGTTGATCATCATGGGACATTGACCAGATTTTATTCAAGAGTTTCTAGCTTTGAACATTTACTTTAGATCCTGAAGCCCAAAACTCATCCACATTTATCATACATTAACTGAATACACAAATTGATGGGGAGAGTGCAAAGTTACATAGATAACACCATCTCTATGGGACTGATGTTAAAGCTCACATGGGAACGGCTCAGATATTTGTTCACACATATTTATTTTAAGCAGGGTATTTTCAGGTTTACTCTGTGTATGTTCAGGAAATCCCAGCTGACGTTAAACAGCCATTTTGTGTTTTAACAGCACATTCTCAATGCATTCAGATTAAAAGTCACTGATCGATATACATAAATCTGCAGAATAACAGTAGGCCTACACGTTTAATTTCATGATAAATATTAGCAGCAAACAGACGTTTTTGGTGTATTTTACAGTACTGCGTTCAACAAACTCAAACCACAGAAGGCCTCAGATTTAGATCTGGAAAGAAATGTGGTTTCATCTGTTGAGAGCATGAGCATGAGAACATGTGTTATTAATGGACGTTTGTGGTTAATGTGCATCAGTGTTTGCTCGTCTTGAGGTGTGAATAATGTGAGTGTGTTTCTGTGAATCTTGTGGGGTTAAAAAAACTTCAACAGTTTTACTTCCTCTTTATGCAAAACAATGTTTTACTGCAAAATAAAGTACAGAATGGAAAATGTTTGATACAAATATACTCTGTGATTTTTCTGTGTCTGTGTGAGTGAGAAATACTAAAATGTGTCATCACACTGTGCATGTGAAAAATAAGATTTATATTTAGCAGCATTTGCATCTCTCTATATCCATGACCTCATACTCATGCTGTGATCCTGCAGATAATAAGTGTTAGTTTCAGTGTTATTTGCAGCTCCAGCAACACGTCATTGTTTTTAAGATTCCACTATTATCAAGCCTAGGTTAGTCTATCTTTTTAGCAAACACACAAACAAGTGAATCATTTTAAAAATAAATGCAATGCCTTATTTACTGCCAGTTAAAATATTGTGTTTGCAATTTTTTCAGTGCATCATGCATAAGTGATTTTATTTTGTTTTCAATACATTTTGGGGAGTTTCTTACTTAAAGTGATAATATTTTTCATTAGCATAATTGTTTTAAACATTAATATACTCTGAGATTTTTGTGTGAATGAGAAATATTAAAATGTGTCATACACTGTGCATGTGAAAAATAAGATTTATATTTAGCAGCATTTGCATCTCTCTATATATCCATGACCTCATACTCCTGCTGTGATCCTGCAGATAATAAGTGTTAGTTTCAGTGTTATTTGCAACTCCAGCAACACTTCATTGTTGTTAAGAAGATTCAACTATTATCAAGCCTAGGGTCATCTATCTTTTTAACAAACAAGTGAATCATTTTAAAAATAAATGCAACGCCTTAGTTACTACCAGTTGCAATTTTGAATGTGTTTGCAATATTTTCAGTGCATCATGCATAAGGGATGATTTTTTTTGTTTAGGCCCTACATCAATTTTGAGTTTCTTTCTTAAAGTGATAACATTTTTCATTAGCATAACTGTTTTAAACATTAAGAAACAGTTTCAATCACTAGCAATGTAGCATGACAGAGAACCGCCTGAATCATGTCACATGACTGCTTGCTCTAAATTAAAACTTTTTTTTTCAGCAGACAGTGAAAAACAAGTCTATTTTACACTGTTTAAAGCACTGTTTTACTTTGTGTTGGCTTGCAAAGATCTTTTGGCTGGTTCAACTCGTATGACTGTGCCAATGTCGTTTAGAAACACTGATAAAAAAAAACACTTTTAATGAACTATATACTGTATATTTTTTTGTTTGATTTTTTTACAGCTGATTGGGAATTATTTCATAGCGCCAAAATCTCTTTTTTACTTTACAGTAGGCTACCGAAAGGCCTAATATATAGCCAAATGTCTATTTATAATGTATTACTTTAAAAGTTAAACTAACCAAAAGCAAAATAAAAATGTGTGTGTGTATATCACATGATACAAATGTTGTATTTTTGACCAGTTTTAAAGTTGTTAATTATATTTTTGATCTTGAAATCCACCCTTCTGATGGGATCAGTATAATCCTGATTTTTTGGATTAAAGGTATCCCAATCTTACTAAAAAGTTTTGAACACAAAATGATGATTTGATCCAGATCAAAACCAAGATTTTGTGATCTAATTTTGTTTCTGAATCTTTTTTTTCCCTTTTGAACAACCCATTTTAGAGATTTGATCCAATCCGATAGCCGAAATCTGATCAGTTACTTTTTGAACAACTGGCCCCTGGAGTTAGAGGGCCAAAATACACGTGTTTACAGTGTATATAAACTTTACACTATTAGACTGGCGCTCTCTAGTGTTCAAGAATACTGTAGCAATGCTATTAACAGATGGGGCAATATAAATAGATCTCTCAGTAGAGCAACAAATCAAGTCTGAATCTAATTTTAAGAAAATGTATAAAAAATGTACCAAAAAAACGGAGAAGTTTCATTTTTAAATGAAAAATCATTTAATCATCTGTAATCATTTACTTGCCATCAAATGGTTACCCACATTCTTCAAAATAAAGATGTTTTGTGTTCAGCAGAAGAATGCAATTCATACAGGTTTGGAACAACACGAGGGAGGAGTAAATTACAGAATTTTTATTTTTGCGTGAACTATCCCTTTAATGAATCATTCAGACTGAATCGCGAATCGAATAAAACAGTTCTGCTGACCCGTTTGTTCAACTCATAGAAAAGAACCGAATCAAAAGAACGATTCATTCACGAATCTGATTGGTTCTAATTCTAAACAGCCGACAGAAAATACCGGATACATTACTGGAGAAATAAGGAATTGTCTATTAAATTTATATATATATAGAGCTAAATACTTTTTTAATGGTGACAGAGAATATTTGATTTGCGGTAGGCCTACAGTTTAAATCACTTTACAAACCTAACATAAAGTACCTCTTTTAAAATAACGGTCCATAACTAGCCTGGATGCCAGCCCGAACCCCGCCCACAACATTTTTTGGTCGGGAAGTTCGGTCTGGACTCGATCCATTGAGGAGTAATTATGATCAGCCAAAAAATGGTCGGACCAATCAAATTGCCAGGGCGGGCTTTATACGATGATGGACAGATAATCCATCCAATAACGTAATCATCACGTCATCAAACGTATTTCTTTCAAAAATGCTTTTCGTGTTTGCATGCAAGTAGGCCTACTCCGCGAATCCTTAAGTTATTTTTGCAACACCGGCAAAGATCGTTAACACTCATTATTTTTTTCATACTTTTTCCAGAGTGCATGCAGTTGAGTTCTGTTGATAACAAAATAGAAATCATATAGAGACTAGAAGCCCTATTGGCCGCTGGAAACCGAGAAATCCGGCCGCCATCTTGAACCGGTCGTATTCCTAGTTTCATTGCGTGGCAGCAGATAAGATGCCAGAGCATTGTGGAGCATTTTCCTGTTCTAATCGCCGGACCATCGAAAATAGGGCTTTTCACAAGTAAGTCTTAATATTACCGTACTATTGGTTGTATTTTGTGAATAGAATATTACCAGATAATCGAGAATGAGCAAGGATATTTGCTATTACATACTGAAATCGTTGTGAAATGCTGTTTACTGCATCAGCCGGTGTTCACCCGGCATGGAGAGGTGAAGATAATTACAAGAGCTTCTAGGTTATCAGATAAGCATTCAACTGCCCTGTTGTATAGGTTATTTGTGTTTGCGCACATGATATCAGGAAGCAATGTAACGTTAATACACGTATGACAGCGATGCGCAAATTGAGTTACCCCTCCAACTTCTAGTTTTATTGATAACCTATATCTTATCATATGCGATTTGGCTATTGATATTACAGAAGTCCTGTGGTAAAATTACATCATTAACTTACTCCATCTACCCTTGTAAAGTTAATCCGAATAGGGCTTTGGTCTCGACATTTTCCCCTCCCACATCCACATACAATAAAAAAAGTATAGGCTTAATGTTGTCCAAACTTAATAGAAATTACTGATGCAAACACGTTGAAAAGCGATCTTCTCAATTTTTATTACAGGTGGCTGCATTCGGTGGATTCGCTGTGTGTGTGTGTGTGTGTGTGTGTGTGTGTGTGTGTGTGTGTGTGTGTGTGTGTGTGTGTGTGTGTGAGAGAGAGAGAGAGAGAGAGAGAGAGAGAGAGAGAGAGAGAGAGAGAGAGGAGAGAGAGAGAGAGAGAGAGAGAGAGAGAGAGACTGTTGTGTCTGTTCGTGTGTATGTGCGTGTCACATACCATAAATTGTTTCTTCAACTTATTAAAATATCTTACTTTACTGCAACTATCTGTTTCTGCTTCTTTATTATATTTATAGTGTGTGATTTATCAAATACATTATATCCTTCATCACACATATTGTGTCTGGTCACTTTATAACTTATATCAGAATATTATATTACTGTTAAGCCTACTATGGATATTAAAATACGCCGAACCATGTGTCCCGAGCTACATGAATTACCTTTGCAGGAAAACAAACCGCGTGAAAATAAGTTCAGTATTCAGTGAGATATTATTAATTTAATGCGCTGACAGCTCATTTCACCTGCCATTCAGATTACACTGAGCGGAGCGGATGACCGGTTTAAGATGGCGGCTCCAATTCTCGTCCGTGCCAATAGGCAGTAGCGGTCGATAGGGCGTCTACCTCATAGACATAATATAATACATAGACGCCCTATTGGCCGCTGGAGCGCACGTCAACGGCGCCGCCATATTGGGGATGGCAACTTTCCCATACCTCTCATACTGGGAATTGAGAAAAATGCCTGTTTTGCGCAGCTGTACAAGTCGCCACACAATTGAAAACCGCTTTCGAGGAATTATCTTTCACAGGCAAGACTGAACGTTTGTTTTTGGTTGTATTTGGTCATTATTTAATTAGTAATAGTAACGTTCAGAGGATAAATTAAAAAATACTACTGTTATTGTGTCACGAAATGTAGTTTTAATAGTTTTTCAGTCGACAATGTAGTTGTTTAAAGCTTAAATATGTGGTTTGTCTATAAAGATAGCGCCTATTTAAAAATTTTATCTGACGGTTTCGGAGTTGTACGACGCGATCACCGGGCGCTCAGCGCTCATTAAGCCCGCAGAGGACAGCCTTACCTCGGCCAGTCCTTTTGAAGTTTGCCGCTCGGATGTCTCTAGTCTAGTGGTTAAACATGAGATAAAATTCGTCTTGTGTATATCTAACGGGCGATCTTTGGTCTCATTAATCTATAAATGGTTCCCTGGTAAATCGTTTTGGCTGAGGGCAAAGTGAAGTTTCATAACTTTATATTTAGGCTTTTTTAACGTTGTATCCTGCTGTTTGTTTGACTGAAGCTGCTTCTGTTATAATGACTATTACTAATCAATAAAACTGAAATTTAACAAAAAGAGTTAAATATTAAATATAAGTCACTATTTAACTTATTTTTTATTGTGTATATTCTGTAATTGACATTTCTTATTCTATTGCTATGATTATAGTAGCCTATTATTAATAAACTATGCTATTATCAATATTTTTATGATTGTATTATTGTATGATAATATATAATTATACTATTCATTACTATTGTATTTGCTGTATACTATTTGTTTATTTTATTGACTAAACTATTTACTATTACTTCTCACAAATGTTATATTTACTGCATTGCACAGTAGTTGTACCATAACATATGTATTAGCATAAAGGATCCATCAGTTATCTTTGTTATTGCTCAAATCTGGTCAATCACAGAAAATGCTTTTTCCACAATAAGAAAACTTAAATTATATCTCAGTATGGGGGTCTTCATCATTCTTATCCAAGAATAAAAAGCCAGATACATGACAAGCCTGAGCGTTGACCATTTTTTATTAAAAAAAAAATATTTTACAAGTGTAACTATTGAGATTTTAAATAAATAGAGATGGAACTTTTTGTACACCACATACAAACCACTGAAATCGGTTGATAAATATAAAAACATTTTTTGTTTTTATCCAGAAAAAAACGCAGCTCACCCTTGATTACAGTGCAGTCTTGCCCTCCGCAAAATGGCGGACCCGTTGACGTATCGCAGCAACGTTCCAAAGCGGCCAATAGGGCGTCTATGTATTATATTATGTCTATGTTTGTCCCCCCTGTCGGCGGGCCTGACCAAGAGGGTGTCAGAGGGTGTTGCTGAAATATTATTGGTGGAGAAATCAGACGCAGAAACACTTTCTCACAGTTTAACACTGTCCTGTTAGTTCACAATCTCTCTGTCTCTGAAGTGTTCTTATATAGAGCTGTTATCTGACAATGCTTCACATGTTTGTGTTGTTCTGCTTGTGTCGTCTGGCCGGTGAGTTATTATAATCATATTCATTTTAACACATCAGTTCTTGCTTTAGTTTAAATACATACTATTTATTAGAACATTAAAACATTTTTTTTTTGATCAGCCAGGGGATTTCCCAGATAAAAGGATTTCCTCAAACTAAATTATTAATGTGTTTGGTGAGATCTATTTTAAACCACAAGAGAACCATATGACAGGTTCAAAAACAGCAGAATCAGTTTTATTTCAAAGAATTCATGCTTTACCACCCAAAACAATGACGTGAGATGATTATTGATGAATCTTTAGTCCATGTAGTTTCTCTATGAAACATAAAAATAACATCACAAAAAATATTAATCTCAGCTACTTCTGTGTCTGTGCTGCTGTTCTTCATTACAGTTACAAAACTGGTCTATTTAAATTGGGACACTTAATCTTTAATATAATCTCTGTTCTTCAGGAGTGTTTGCTGGTACAGACACAGTGAAGTCAGTGTCAGTGATGGAGGGAGATTCAGTCTCTCTAAACTCTGATCTCACTGAAATGAAGGATGATGATGTGATTCTGTGGAGGTTTGGAGATGAAAACACTTTAATAGCTCAAATTAATGTACTGGCCGACAGAATGACTGCATATGATGATGTTCTTGATGGGAGATTCAGAGACAGACTGAAGCTGGACGATCAAACTGGATCTCTGATCATCACAAACACCACAACTGAACATACTGGAGTTTATACACTACTGACCAACAGTGTGAGCAAGAGTTTCAATCTCACTGTCTACGGTGAGTTACATATTTTGTTTGTAATTAAAGCGGATACATATTAAATGAATGATTTTTCAATCTTGAAATACACACATATTTTTGTCTTTCTTTTTCAACCTTGAACAATTTCCTTTTGATTAATTATTATGAAGTGTTCATCTTTTTTAAATCACAGTCTATGTTTGTTTGCGAATGACATCACAAAATCTCTCAACACATTGATACAGTGAAAACAGTCCTCTTATTTACTGATATATGATTTATCCTGATGTAATGTTTCTAATCTTTCTCAGCTCGTCTGCCTGTTCCTGTCATCATCAGAGACTGTTCACACTGTTCTTCATCATCATCATCATCATGTTCATTGCTGTGTTCATCAGTGTTGAGTGTGTGTGATGCGACTCTCTCCTGGTACAGAGGAATGAGTGTATTGTCCAGCATCAGTGTGTGTGATCTCAGCATCAGTCTACTGACGATAAAGGTAAAGCGTCAGTCGTATGACGCCCCGGAATCGTCATCTAACTGACGTTAAAGGGTACCCTAAAACGTCGGATGTTGACGAATGGTCAAAAGCGTCAGACATCTGACGTCTTGGGATGAGACTGTTGTAGAGATTCTGGATGCAATCATTAATTCTCTTTCATTGAATCACGAACTCGCAACAAATTTAAAAGGACACCAGCTTTAACAAACATTCCTAAAAGGCCATGTGGTCAGCCCTCGGAACCTCTATCTCCCGAACTGGCGTCTACAAGTCTAGAAAGTACACCCTAAAGGTGTCATCTATGCTGACAAATTGTCTTAAGTGTTCCCCAAACAGCGGGTTCTCTCACTTGAGACAACACCCAGGCCATCTTCTCCCTCCCAGCGGAAATCAGGGGGGAGAAGCGCAAAAACAGATGCTCCTTTGTCTGTTTCCCGCCTGAGCGCAACACGCGTTCACACCCACGTCCCCGCACACACGCACATACATATGAACTCTGATTTACTATCTGTAAATCGTTACTAAAATAGATTTGCTGTTTTAAATACATGTAAAAGAACTGTAAGTGTGCTAACTTGTCCTACGTATGTTTTCATGAATGTAAGGTACTTCTGAATGCCTAAACGTTTGCCTTAAGATATAATTCTGCAATAGTAAGTCTGTAATGTGTAATGTGTGATATCGTTGTGATCCTACAAATCGGATCTATCTATTAAGCTGTATATCAATATCGTAAGATGTATAATCACATGCATATGCAATTTCCAAAGTAAGCTTAATTTTCTACTTGGTCATAAATTCATATTACCGCTGATCTCCACCCCAATCAGGGGGCGTGCGCGCTCCTCGATATGGGATGCTATCATTGGCCGGCGCGCCTTACCCAGGCGTGCCTAGCTCATCTTTATAATCCCCAAAACAGAGACGATCCCTCTCTCTGTCCGTGTGTATCCTGTTCCTGTGTATTCTTTGTAATCTTCGTATTTTATTTTAATGTTCCTGTTTTATTTTAACTTCGTTTCATTTTGCGCATAGCCAGTCTGTTCTTAGTGTTCTCGTCTCCCGACTGAGACCTCCACGTGCGTTTCGTAAGTCTTGTCAGCACTCCGGTGAAAAGACTCTCTTCACGCATACAGAACTAAGCCAGGGCCGGGTTTCCCGATAACGATGTATCTTAGCTCTAAAGAGCGCTCTCTACGTGCAAGGTTACGAACGCTCGCGGCAATTCCACGTGCGTTTCCCAAAAGTGCCCTTAACATGAACGCGCGAGAACGCGCTCTACGTGCTACTTAAGCATCGCTGTCCATTCGCGAAGTGCTGAAATATAACCTTATATGGAACCATATTCTGAACATTTAACCTAAAAATCGTCATTTGTTGTGGATTAGAAATCAAGACAAGTCTAAAGCATCTATACAGGCGGAGGCACTGACAAAATGGCTGAGAAAAAAACAAAACAAAAAAAAACAAGAGAAGATACCTTTAAAAAAGGTCAAATTAATGTCCTTTTAGAGGAGATAGAGCGAAACAAAGACTTTATTTTTAACAGATTTAAAGGACACCATACAAATAAGGAAAAACAAAACATCAGGGAGGACAACATTGCAAACTCTATGCAACCAGTGGCGTTCAAAGATCGGGGAGGTCCGCAAAATACATGGCTGGTTTTCGTGCACGTCAGCAAGTCATTGGCAATTTTTTTTAAAATTCATCCCTATTTTGCCCAGTCTTTAAAACATGATTCCCACATTACTTCGTTTATGATTTTTTTCTCATTCATTTAATTTAGATGTGTATTTAAAAAAATTTCTTCCCTTTTTAATTATTTCATTTATAAATTAATTTAAACAAAACACGAGTACAATAATAAAGTATACAATAAAGTACAATCAAAACCTTATATTATACTCACGTTGCAGTGTAATCTGTTAAATCGAGATAAAGTGTAATCTGCCGGTTGTCCTGAAGGAGACCTCATAACTCTGTCTTCTTACGATGCACTTGGGGATGTACGATTACTCCAGAGCACTCGTAGTTCTACGAAGATTTTCAAGTGCTACTTAAGTTACGATGCTTTTGGGAAACAGACCACAATATTAAGATCAGTCGTACGATCGTTTTTACGATCAACTTAGGCTTACGATGCTTTTGGGAAACGCAGCCCAGAACGTTTTGAATCTCCCGCGAATCAACCACGCTTGGAGTCAAAGAAACCCGCCCTCCATCTCTCTGGACGCCGCCCGCACACCAAGAACTTACAGGTCTGAATGCAAAAACTTGTTCAAACCAAATTTTAGACGTTGTAAAGTATATCTCCTGTGGCTGTCTCAAAGGGGTCTGAAAAACTGTGCTAGCATTGTATTTTCCTTGTGTTTTCCTTTCTTATTGTTTTTATTTCATTTTGTTTAATCTATATCCTTGTTTTACATGTAGTGTAGTTCATTCATTAAACCTCATTTTATACTTTATTGACTCTGTGGTTGTTGCTCGTATAACAAAGCCTCTTTAATATAAAAATCCTAGCTACAATCTGATAATCGTGTGCACAAAACATTGTCAGTTAATTTAAGCTAAAATAGATCATAAGTAATTTGTAGCCTCCAGCCGGACTACACGGCGGACGTGTGAATGAGCGAGGAGGGGTCAAATGCTTTGGTATTGTTGAAGATCAGCCATTCCTCTGTGTAGGATGTATATTAATAATTAACCATAATTCGTTGTGTTTAATTGTTATATACTTACCCTGAACAGACGGGTACGCTGTACCACCCTTCGTGGGGAATTTAAATACGTAAGGACCCGGTTCAAACTGTATTCAATAATTTGTTGATCATAGATTCAAGATTCAATAATTATTGAATATCTATCCCCAAACTTAAAATTAATAAAAGAGCTTACACTGTGTTAGATAAAAACACCTACAGCTGTGTGCTGAACAATCCCATCAGCAACCAGACCACACATCTGGACATCAACACACTCTGTCACACATGTGCAGGTACCACAGCACTGATGATATATGTGTGTATTCACTGACCTGATCTCTGTCTTCTGGTGTAGATCAGACTGATGTGTTCACTACTTTCTTTATCATTACAGTGGACACACACTCTTCTTCACTCTCTCCAGTCTCAGTGTCTCTGATAGTGTTGATTGTTGCAGGATTTGTGATCTTCTGCATCTGCAGGAAACACAGAAAAACTGATCGAGAAGGCAAGAGTTACCTACTTTTAACAAGTGTTAACAAATAATAATAAATAATAAAATCTACTCCAAATTATTTGATCCATTAATAGCCCATTTTATAATTTAATATTTAAATATGTATTTATGTGTAATGTTAAATAATGTATGGTATTGGTTGTTGCATTGATCTGAGCAGCTCTTTACTCGTCTCACACACAAAAACTGATACTGTATTTACTTTTACTCTGGTAATAGTGATGTTTTGTGTGGGTGAAAAGTAATGTCAAATTCCATATTGCTATTTTTAAAATGTCAGTTTTAAATATATTTAATTCATTGTGTGCGATAACTTTAACAGCCTAATAATCACACATATGTTGTAAAAAAATAATGAATAAAAAATTGTGATTTGTAGTTTTGATCTCTTTCTGTTCCTGTTCATACAGTTCAGCCCATTCCTCTAGGGCCACGGTTGTCAAACTGGGGTACGTGGACTGATTTCAGGGGGTACGCGAAAAAAGATCTAACGGCCGTTTCACACCGCAAGCGTGAGCGGCGCTTGAGCAGCGCGTCAGCGTAACTACATCGTCACTGCAGCTGCAGACGCACGAGAGTATTCACACTGGAAGCGGTTGTGTCACAGCAGCGGCTCCAAAGCTACATATACAAGCGAGCAATTCTTTACAAAGACAACTATAAAATTTGTTTTTAGAAGTTGGTCATTTATAAAATTGATAGTCTTGAAAGTTTGTTATGGGGAGGTGTAGGCTACAACATTTGCATATTTAAATGGTAAACAACAAAACAACACAGAAAACAGCCCCAATCTTGTCGTTTCAGTCATACTTTCGATATGTTTACAAGACTGCAAACTCCGCGGATAAAAACAAGCAAATAAAACGCACACACACTCTTGTTTGATTTGGGTTGTCTGTGTATTACATTGTCTGTGTACATTGTCTGCTGTCTGTGTACACTAAACGGCCCAGTTTCATTACAGTGTCACATGCATTTTCTTTTTGTATTATTAGGTGTTCAAGCACGAAGTGCTGAAAACCTATTGTATTTGCTATTTGAAAAAAAAAAAAAAAAACTAAAACGCATCGTGCAGCCCAAACCGTAAGGCCTAGAGACTTGAAACTCGCCCAGATGGTAGGCCTCAAATATGGGGACAAGCTATCAGACTATGACCCCGTTTGGCCCATAGGTGGCGCTACAGCAACCAAAAGTACTAAATTGCTCATAACTCCTAGACCGTTTGATTTAGCATCAAGCTTTTTACACCACCGTAATCCCTGGCTCAAGACGGACAAGATGTATATCTCCGGAGCAAAAATAAAATTGTTATGGCCAATTTAGTCCAAAACTTACTTTTGCGAACTAGTCCCTGGTTTTTTTCCCAATCGGAACCAGACCAGTGCAGAAATGTTCTCTGGAGTCTGAATATCAATAATTATCGAAAAAAAGTTGAAATTTTGCATTTGGTTGGCTGTAACAGGGCCATTTAGAAAATGGACCGTGGCAAAATACGGTCAAAAGCCTATAAATCCTACAAAAAAAGTCAGAACTGCACCAAAATTGATGAGCACATGTGTCACAGCATGGTAAAGAAGCATGCAAAGTTTCATGGAGATCAGACAATAGGTGGCGCTATAATCGTCAAAAAGGTCTCATTGTTATTAGGTGTAAAAAAAAATGCTTCACATAATTTGTACAACGTGGTAAATCATGGTGAATAACACTAGAAACATGGTAAATCATGCTAGAATCCTGGTAAATCATTCTAGAATGTGATATATTATGGTATATTATGGTAAATCATCCTTTAACATGGTAAATCAAGGTAAACTAAGATAAATCATGCTAGAATCATATTAAATCATACTAGAATGTGTTCAACTGTGGTAAACCATGCTAGAACAGGGTAAATCATGGTGAATCATACTAGAACTTGGTATATCATGGTAAACCATGGTAAATCATGCTAGATTCATTGTAAATCATACTGGAACATGGTAAATCATGAAAAATCACATTGAAATGTGGTATATCATGGTAAATCATGCTAAAAATGGTCTATTCCATCTATGATGTCAGTGGTTAAATGCTTGCTACATCAAACTTAATGTCTTTTGATGCTTTTGAGCTTAACTGCCTTAACTGCCTTAATTGCTTGAACACCGATAAATGCTGCTAGCAGCTTTAATTTTTTTATTGTGTTTGAGAGGATACTCCCCAAGACCGGAATTAGACAATGTTGTATGCTTTTGACCGTTAAAGCACTATAATTCACGAAAAATAACTCAGTTGTGTTACTCACGAGCTGTTTGTTATGCGTTTTAAAATCGTTTGAATGTTTAGGTAAGATTTAAAAAGACGTAGCCTACAAATTACAAACTTTAGTGACGATGCAATGTCCCGATTGTGCAAGTGACATTTCCATCAAATGTCCCGACTCCTGAAACGCGAGAGTCTAGAATCACTGTCTGCTGCTGCAGCGCGATTGCCTTGTGCAACCCATTTTCAGAGACAGAGAAGACGCGGCATTGGCGGCAACGCTGAATAACTCATGCTGTTTGTGAAATTGCGTCTCGCAGAAAGTTGTAAAATTACTGATTTGATTTTATAATCTGTTAGTTAAACTTAGGCTCATTACAACTCATACAACCTACTTGCTATATTGAATGAATGTTCGCGGGAATTTCCAGCATTATAAACGCAAGAATGATTAAAATGATGCGCAATACCCACAATCCCGCACCGAAATTCGAGCCCAGGGCTGCGTTTCCCAAAAGCATCGTAAGCCTAAGTTGATCGTAAAAACGATCGTACGACTGATCTTAATATTATGGTCTGTTTCCCAAAAGCATCGTAACTTAAGTAGCACTTGAAAATCTTCGTAGAACTACGAGTGCTCTGGAGTAATCGTACATCCCCAAGTGCATCGTAGAAGACAGATATATGAGGTCACCTGCAGGACAACCGGCAGATTACACTTTTATCTAACAGATTACAGTGCAACGTGAGTATAATATAAGGTTTTGATTGTACTTTATTTTACACTTTATTATTGTACTCGTGTTTTGAAATGAATTTATAAATGAAATAATTTAAAAGGGAAGAAAAAATATAAAATTAAATAACCTAATCTAATAATAATCTAATAATAATCTAAATTAAATGAATGAAAAAATAATCATAAAAGAAGTAATGTGGGAATTATGTTTTAAAAACTGGGCAAAATAGGGATGAATTAAAAAAAAATCTGTCAATGACTTGCTGACGTGCATAAAAACCAGCCATATATTGGGCATTTCTTGCGGACCTCCTTCCCTGATCTTTGAACACCGCTGGTTGCAGTTAGTTTGCAATGTCCTCCCTGATGTTTTGTTTTTCCTTATTTGTATGGTGTCCTTTAAATCTGTTAAAAATAAAGTCTTTGTTTCGCTCTATCTCCTCTAAAAGGACATAATTTTACCTTTTTTCAGCCATTTTGTCAGTGCCTCCGCCTGTAAAGATGCTTTAGACTTGTCTTGATTTCTAATCCACAACAAATGACGATTTTTAGGTTAAACGTTCAGAATACGATTCCATATAAGGTTATATTTCAGCACTTCGTGAATGGACAGCGATGCTTAAGTAGCACGTAGAGCGCGTTCTCGCGCGTTCATGTTAAGTGCATCTTTGGGAAACGCACGTGGAATTGCCGCGAGCGTTCGTAACCTTGCACGTAGAGAGCGCTCTTAAGAGCTAAGATACATCGTTATCGGGAAACCCGGCCCTGGTCTACACATGCATTGTATATTTAATATGAGGGAAATGCACATGTGACGTGACACACAAAAAAATAACTTTTAGGTGGCAAAATATTTTTTAGTAATTCTATAAACTACACTGCGCAAAACAAAAGTAATACTACCCACCGGATGAGGGTCGCCCACACAGCAAAAGGACTCCGCGGCGGATCTGCCGCGAAGGTATCGCGGCTTCCGGAACGGACCCGCGAAACGGACCCGTATCGGAGTCCACTTGCTCGCAGTGACGGATCCGCAACGAAGGCATCCGCGTCGCATCCGAATCACATCCGCGATTAAAACCTTACCTCTGCGGCGGGTCCGTTTGGGACCCGCAAATTGATACTTACATCCGCCGCGGACCTAGCCTCGTGAGACCATCCTGATCTCGCGAGCTTTCAAGGTTTCACTCGCAGATCAGTCTGGATACTTTCCGTTAAAGAAAATTTGGGAGCAGTTCACCAAACGAACGTCCAATCAGCGTTGGCTTTGAGGCGGGTTGAGGTGTGACGCAACGAGAAGCGCTACAGTTCAGCCTGAAATGGTGCCTTTTATTCGCAAATTGTAGTTACATAAACGGCAAATAACCTTTGCCGACATGTTGCTTATTTGCTGAGCTAACGAGCTTTTACCTGCCTGCAGTGCAGCAGCAAGAGTAGCCTGGCTTGTGGTTGTGTTTTCGTCATCGCTCTGTTAGTACGTCATATGCTTCGTTGATCTGATTGGTTGATTTGGCCCGTCTATCACCAACATAACCCAATCAGCTAACCAGTATTTTCGCCCCTTACCAAAACTACTTCAACGGAAGGTTTCCAGATGGATATGCGGAGCAAATCCATCTGGCGGAGTCAGGTTACCGCGGACCCACAACGGACTCATAAAAATTCTGGCTCATCTGGCCCTGGTCCTTTTTGGACCCGTTTATCTCATTTTTAAAATCGTGCGTCCTCGACGTGGTGTGATCTGCTATTTAAACTAGATTGTTTCTGTTTGCAGAGGTTTTATGCCTCAAAAGTGTTTTTGTAACAAGAAAAGATAAACAACTCTCGGTTTCACGTTCACTTTTTTTATTTCAGGACCTCGGAAAGTCCCTAATCCCTTCCTTCGAGACACATCTCGCAAATTTTCCAGTTGTATTTCCAGTAACACTTTACAATAAGGTTTCATTATTTATTTAAAAAAAAATTATGCATAAACCACGAGTTTCTGACACGCGTTTTCCGTGACCACAAAGTACACGTTAAGAACACGCGCTTTTATGGCAAATGCAAATCGCGCGTCCTGCATGCTTTTGACGGGTCAGTGTGCAATCAGACTCCTGACTAGGCGAATATTTTGGCTTGCCATACGCATGTGGTGCAGGCTGCAGCGCGCTCGATTTTCCAGGCGCGCATGCCGCGGCGAGATGAAACATCTCAACTTTTCAGAGAGTGCCGCAAGCGCACCGCAGGTCATGTGACAAAAACCAACTGGTCAGCTTCGGCCTTTCCGTAACAAGTTCGAAAGCTCGGCAGAACAGCTGATCATAGCTGTACAGTGCAGTTTTTATTTCTCATCTCCATAAATATAGCCTATCTAGTTAAGCTAATACAAAATCTAGAAACCCTAGAGGCATTAATTGGCTCTGGTCTGGGGGGGCAGTGCCCCCCCCCCCCCCCCAAACTCCGCCTATGAGCGCCACCCTTGCATGTTACATGAACGCGTCACCACTGCATTAGCACCGAAAACATGATTTTTTTCAAATCAAAAATCGTGAAACGAACCGAATTGTTGGTTTGGTCTATCGTTACAGCCCTAGTAAGATGAGAAAGTAGGAGTTGGAGTCATTTGTCATGGTTGTAAAAAAAAAAACAATGGCTATCTGTCTTCTGCCCTCAGCTAAGTGTGTAGCTACTCAGCCTATGCAGCGAGCTAAACAATACAACAAGGCGGTTCCAGAAATGACAAGACTCAGTTCTCTTACGAGAGTATCTCTCGTACTGCGTGGGAAAACTCTTTTCAGGCTCGATATAGACGGACGCTTCCTCGGGAAGGACGAGGCTCCGTCTAAATCCAGGGCCGCCCCTTTCCTCCCCGAACTTCACGACGAAGTCTCCAAGTCGTGGAACGCCCCATTCTCCGCCAGGCTGCGTACCTCTAAGGATATCGAGCTTATTTATAGGGCGAGACCACGCCCTTTCTGGCGGGACGTGACGAAATGGGCGCGAAGTGCCCCCATTCGTCATGACGTCACGCAGAGTTGCTCTCGATAGACTGCTGCTTTTGCCGCAAGACAGCCAATAGGCGCGCGAGCTGTCTCGCCTAAGGTCTGCTTGCTGCTGCAAAGCGCTTTACATTGATTAAAAATTAAGGATAATTTTTTGGCTTCAATGTCTCGATGAAAAGAGTTTTCCCCATAGCGTAAGCTATTACGCAGTACTCGTTCCCTCTCTAGAGAGAACCGAGGTTACGTTAGTAACCGAGTACGTTTTCTTCTCACTCTCTTTCCTTCTTCTCTTTTTACTGTAAAACTGTGAACATACAAAATAATTCTATTAAAGATACATTCAACAAATCAAAACACATTGTTGTGCCTTTACTTAATGGAAATAATTAGAAAACAAAACATAAGAATCACAAGATTACAGAGATAAAACATTACAGCTTGCAATGCATCAATACACTATAATGCAGGCTGCTGAATATACTGCAGATAATTGTACACAAATTCACAATCAGCTCAGAATATTGTTCAGCGTGTCTGAGATACCGACATATATTCCCAGTACTGAATAATAAAGTTGTAAATTTAGTTCTTTCTACATATTTATGTAAAAGCATAACAGGATTTTCTCATTTAATTACTTTTAGTTGAATACAAACTCAGCCAGACTTCGTCAAAGCTACACAGGAAACACCGAGACTATTCGTTCAACCCTTAACAACCTATAAGTACAATCTGACGACCGGGATGACAGAAAAACAACAGAGTTATATATAACCTCGACTTATAGTATATTGCGCGATCGCATACTAGACGCGAAGCTAGAACGTTAGCTATGAGGAGTTAACATAACCTCTCAAATAACGGATAGATTAGAAAAACAATATGAGCAATAAATTAGGATATTTACAGATTATGTCATATCAACGCTTCTCAAAGATGTACTGGGTTTGAGAGGAGAGAAGACATGTAAACGCCTCAGGAACATTTTCCTAAGGATGGCTGGCGCGAAACAGACGTTTCGAAGCTTTGCGAGATCCCGAAACAAAGATGATTCGAAACACTGATCCGAAGCGTGATTCAAAACACCCACGTCACGTGACAACGGCTAAATGAAGCTTCTAAGACAGTGTTTCATCAGGTGGCGTGCTCCGCCGTATCGGGGTTTCATTGATTGGTCGATTCGGGAACAAATCACACAATCACACAGTATAAAAGTTCTCTTACGAGAGTATCTCTCGTACTGCGTAATATTTTACGCTATGGGGAAAACTCTTTTCCACGAGATATTGAAGCCAAAAATTATCCTTAATTTTTTACTAATGTAAAACGCTTTGCAGCAGCAAGCAGACCTAGGCGAGACAGCTCGCGCGCCTATTGGCTGCTCTGCGGCAATAGCAGCAGCCTATCTCTTACGTCGATTTTCATCTCTTCAGCGAAGCCTCACGCATCGCTGGATCCAGAGTGAGAAGCCGCGCCGTCGACCTGTAGCCTTCAGCGGGACGTGCCATTGAGTCTGGAGTCGCTGGCCTCGCCGCCTTCAGCCGCCGTACCTGCTGTGCTTTCCGGCGTTATATCCTTTCCTCTGCATAGAGTGTGTGTGTGTGTTTGCATATCTGCTTTTTTTCCCACCCCCTCTAAAAGAGCGGCGTCTTTTTAAAGATGCCTTCCTGCGGTTCTTGCCGAGCCCCACTCAGCGACGAGGACCGACATGTCATCTGCGTGTCCTGCCTGGGTGAGGATCACGCGGCCATCGCGCTCGCTGACGGCGGATGCCATCACTGCGAACGTTTGCCTATGGTGACTCTGCGGACTCGCCTGGCTTCGTTCTCCGAGCCCGTATCCCAGCCTGCCGTGACGCCGCGTCGCAAGAAGCGCCGCGCCCAGCGCGCTCCCGAGCTATCTCCAGCCCGCCAAAGCTCGCCGGTTCGCCCGCCAGCTTCGCCGGCTTCGCTCGAGTCGCTCACCGACGGACAGCGGCCGCCGTCCGCCGCCGCGTCCGCCATCGAGTTGGACGACAACACCGAGGCGTGTTCTCTCTTGGCTTCGGATAGCGAGGATTGGGCGAGCTCTGTGGACCTCCCCTCCGCTAACGCTCCCCGCCAACCCTCTGGGAAGAGAGCCGGCATTGAGTCTGAGCTGATGCGTCTGCTCACCAAGGCCGTAGAAAGCATCGGCCTCGATTGGGAGGCACCCACGCTGCCGCCGCGCAACAGATTAGACGGGCGCTTTCTCGGCAAAGACGAGGCTCCGTCAAAATCTAGGCCCGCGCCCTTCCTCCCGGAACTTCACGAGGAGGTTGCAAAGTCGTGGAAGGCCCCCTTTTCCGCCAGGATGCGTACCTCTACCTCCGCGGCATTCTCCGCTGTCGACGGTGCGGGAAGTAGAGGCTACCTCGCCATTCCTCCGGTGGAGACGGCTGTCGCGTCGCATCTCTGCCCGCCCTCTGCGGGACGGCGGGTTCAGACGACGCTCCCGTCCAAAGCCTGCCGAGTGACATCATCGCTGCACGGACGTGCTTACACCGCCGCCGGGCAAGCAGTTTCAGCGCTGCACACGATGTCTATTCTGCAGATCTACCAGGCAGACCTCCTCCTCAAGCTGGACGAGGAGGGACCCGGTGCTATCTGTGTGGCGGACCTGAGGAGCGCTACGGACCTCGCTCTACGCGCTTCTAAAGCCGCTGCGCAAGCCATGGGGCGGAACATGGCCTCTCTCGCCGTCGCCGAGAGACACTTATGGTTGACGCTGTCCGAGATGACGGAAGCCGAGCGCTCTGTGTTCCTCGACGCGCCCATTTCCCCGGAGGGCCTGTTCGGAACGGCCGTCAAGGACTTCGCGGACAGGTTTGTTGAGGTGCAGAAGACTTCTCAGGCTATGAAGCACTTCCTGCCGAAGCGCTCGAGCTCCGCTACAGGCCGCACCAAGCCGCCTGCTCGCAGCTCTCAGCCCCAGCCTGCACCGCCCTCCGCCGCCGCCGCCTCACAGCGCCGCCAGGCTCTCTCTCTCGGGGCTACCCGCCTCAGAGGAGATGAGCGCGGCCAGGCTGCCCGCTGTGATCAGCGCGCCCCCCGCCTCGAACGCCGTAAACACGGCGCTGTGTTCCCAGCACACGCGGGCTCTTGTGCCGCCGCTTTCCCGCGGCCAGAGCCCAGATTTCATTCTGCCCCTAGCTATTCACGCGGATGCGTGGTCAAGGCTTCCCGGGGTATCAGAGTGGGTGATGAACACTATAAAGAGAGGCTATTCGCTACAATTCGCTCGACGCCCTCGCCGCTACGCGGCGCGCGTCGAAACTACGGTGAAAAGCGAAGTATCTCATCTACTTCGAGCCGAGATAGCGAAACTACTGAGAAAGGGGGCTATAGAACCTTTATCTCAGGCTCAGAGCGAAGGGGGCTTATACAGCAGATATTTTCTGGTACCGAAGAAAGATGGTGGGCTCAGACCCATTCTAGATCTGAGGCTGCTGAACAGAGCGCTCGTGAAACGCCAGTTCAGGATGCTTACGACCAGGAAAATCCTCGCGCAAGTGCGCCAAGGAGACTGGTTCATGTCAATAGATCTGAAAGACGCGTATTTCCAAATACAAATAGCGTCCCATCACAGGCGATTCTTGAGATTCGCCTTCGAGGGCCAGGCATATCAGTACACAGTCCTGCCATTCGGCCTGTCCCTAGCACCCCGTACGTTCACGAAGTGCATGGACGCGGCCCTCGCTCCCCTGAGACTTCGGGGCATGCGAGTTTTGAACTACTTGGACGATTGGCTGATTCTAGCTCGTTCACGAACGGAGCTCTTAGAACACAGGGCCGCATTACTCGAGCACCTCGAGGAGCTGGGCCTTACAGTCAATTGGGCGAAAAGCTCACTGCTCCCCAGTCGGAGGATTTCCTTTCTGGGAACAGTGTTAGACTCGCTATCCATGACGGCACGCCTGTCACCAGAGCGCGGATTGAATATCCAGCACGTTGCGAAATCCTTCCGCCACGGCTCTATAGTCCCGCTCAGAAGGTTTCAGAAAATGCTGGGTCTCATGGCCTCAGCAGCCTCTGTACTCCAGTTGGGCCTGCTCCGCATGCGCCCACTGCAGCTATGGCTAAAAGCACGAGTTCCCCCCAGGGCATGGACCGCAGGTCTGTTTCGCCTCAGGGTCGACCATCAGTGCATTTCGGCTCTGAAACCATGGAAAGCGACCGACTGGTATCAGTCGGGCGTGAGTCTGGGGATCCCCTCAAGTGTGAAGGTGGTGTCTACGGACGCCTCCACTTCGGGGTGGGGAGCGCTGCTCGAGGGCAGACCGCTGGCTGGCCTGTGGTCAGTGCGGGAGAAGCTCCTACACATAAACTGCTTGGAACTGATAGCAGTCGACAAAGCGCTAAGGCGCTTCTGTCCCCAGATAACAGGCCACCACGTATTGGTCCGGTCGGACAACATGTCAGTGGTGGCATACATAAATCGCCAGGGCGGCGTCAGGTCCCGAAACCTTTACAGGCTGACGGAACGCCTCCTGGTCTGGGCTCAGCACAACCTGCTCTCGCTGAGAGCGGCGCATGTGCCTGGTCACCTGAATGTGGGACCAGACAGGCTGTCCAGAAACAACCTTCCAGCAGGAGAATGGTCTCTGCACCCGCAGACGATCCAGCTGCTGTGGGAAACGTTTGGCAGAGCGCAGGTGGGACCTGTTCGCGTCCCAAGAAAACGCTCACTGCCCGAGATTCTTCTCGAAAAGCCGGGACGCGCTGGCCCATGTTTGGCCCCGCCGCCCCCTTTATGCTTTTCCCCCTGTCTCACTCCTGCCTCAGGTGTTGGAGCGAATCAGGAGGGAGGGATGCCCAGTGCTACTCATAGCTCCGCTCTGGACAAACCAGTCGTGGTTCCCTGTCCTGATGCAGCTGACCAGCGCTGCTCCATGGCCGTTACCGCTGAGGAGAGACCTCCTCTCTCAGGCGGAAGGCTCGATTTGGCATCCTCGCCCGGATCTGTGGTCCCTGCACGCATGGGCCATCAACGGGTACCCGCTGACCTCCCAGAGGGAGTGCTAAACACGATCGCGCAGGCTAGAGCCCCGTCTACCAGACGGCTCTACTCCTCGAAGTGGTCTGTGTTCTCTGCTTGGTGTCAAGCGCAGGACTTTTCACCTGTAGACTGCGGGGTTACGGAAGTGCTTTCCTTCCTTCAGGAGCTACTGGATAAGGGCAGGTCCCCCTCCACGCTCAAAGTATACGTGGCGGCCATAGCAACGTTTGCAAAACCGGTGTCTGGCCAGTCACTAGGAAAGAGCGACTTAGTCGTGCGTTTCCTTAGAGGAGCTCGGAGGCTAAACCCTCCCAGGCCCCCTTCAGTCCCGACATGGGACCTTTCCACGGTCTTGGAGGCCATGAAAGGCGCCCCATTCGAGCCAATCCAGTCGTCAGACATGAAACACTTGTCTTTCAAGACAGCGTTTCTTATGGCTCTCGCTTCAGTCAAGCGCGTAGGGGACTTGCAAGCGCTCTCAGTAAGCGCGTCATGCATGGAGTTTGGACCTAACGACTCTAAGGTCATACTCAAACCAAAGCACGGTTACGTGCCGAAATCCCTCAACACACCGTTCAGGGCCCAGGTGATTTCCCTGTCTGCCCTTCCGGTTCTCAATGAGGAGAAGGACGCGAGTCTCCTTTGCCCTGTCAGGGCACTAAGGACTTATGTGTCCCGCTCGTCTGGTTTCAGACAGACTGAGCAGCTTTTTGTTTCGTTTGGCGGCCGTACTAAGGGACTTGCCGCGTCGAAACAGAGCTTATCCAGATGGATAGTTGGTGCCATAGCGCTGGCTTACACTTCTGAGGGCCTTCAGTGCCCTTTGGGTGTTAGGGCGCACTCCACGAGAGGCATGGCCTCCTCGTGGGCATGGTCTAGCGGGGTTACCCTGCAAGATATTTGTATGGCCGCGGGCTGGGCCTCGCCGTCTACATTTATAAAATACTATAATCTGGAGGTCCCCGCCTTACAAGCTAAGCTTTTGGCGGTATAGAATTCAGTGCTATCTGCCCGCTGTGCGGCTCGGATACTGAGTTTGGCCTGCGTATCGCTCACTGACCGGTACAGCAGCTCATTTAAAAATTGACACACTTGTGGCCACCCAGTTCAGGCTGAATGTTCACCCTGACGGTTTGGTTATTGTCATATGATTGGCCCCTTTCGGAGGCTATTTACAGGGAATGATGCTTCTAGCCTCTCTTCCCTCACTCTCTGTGAGTTTATGGTGATTATGCACTATATGCGCCCCGGGCTTCGGCCCCTGGGTCTTTGGTGTTGGATCCCTACCAGCACGGCGTGTTGCATTGTGTTCCCCATAGCGTAAGATATTACGCAGTACGAGAGATACTCTCGTAAGAGAACGTACTCGGTTACTAACGTAACCTCGGTTCTCTCTAGAGAGGGAACGAGTACTGCGTATCTTGCCGTGCTTGGAATACGCTCTGGTTCGCTTCGGCGATGAAAACCGACGTAAGAGCAGCTATCGAGCCTAGAT
Source organism: Chrosomus eos (assembly GCA_036326025.1). NCBI lineage: Eukaryota > Metazoa > Chordata > Actinopteri > Cypriniformes > Leuciscidae > Chrosomus > Chrosomus eos. The sequence goes on from JAZAVI010000060.1 coordinate 645,621, forward strand.
ATAGGGCGAGACCATGCCCTTTCTGGCGGGACGTGACGATATGGGCGCGAAGGGCCCCCATTCGTTGTGACGTCACGCAGAGCCTCTCTCGATAGGCTGCTGCTATTGCCGCAGAGCAGCCAATAGGCGCGCGAGCTGTCTCGCCTAGGTCTGCTTGCTGCTGCAAAGCGTTTTACATTAGTAAAAAATTAAGGATAATTTTTGGCTTCAATATCTCGTGGAAAAGAGTTTTCCCCATAGCGTAAGATATTACGCAGTACTCGTTCCCTCTCTAGAGAGAACCGAGGTTACGTTAGTAACCGAGTACGTTATGTTAACGCATTTTCATATCGTGGGTTTTTGTGAGAGGAGTTTGGTTTTGAGATAGCGGATTTTTGGTGATATAGTGACATTTATAGTGCGATTTGTTTAGTTATATTTAGGATTAAATTTACATTTACACATTGACTTAGAGACACACAGAGTACATACAGTGACACATTAATAGATGCATTGATAGAAATATATATATATATATATATATGTGATGCGATCTGGGAAAACCCGTCGGATGTCGCGCTTGTACATTTTCAGTAAAGTCTAAAAATAGATTGAATGTCAGTTTATGGTCAAATTTGGGTTTTCAATAAATTATTATTCTATAACATCTTGTTTATCATCTCTGAGTATATCTAGTGAAAATTCATTAGATTAGTGCAGAAAAATAGCGATTTATAGTGGCAAGCTGAAAAGACGTGTCTTACTCTTTAAGAACACGCGCAGAGCGGAGGTGCAAAAAAACAACAACAACGGCTATTTAGTTCTCCTTCTCTTAACACTACAAAGACAGTTTCTCCTATCAAAATAAACCACATAACAGAATAAAGGTCCCGCCAGTCCTGTGTAAACTACAACGGCACGCAAGTTTTTATTTATTTATTTTTATCCAGCGTTATGTGATGCGGAGCACAAGAGAACAACAGAGTCTGAAGCTGCTCGTTTAAAAGACCTCGCTCGCCTCTCAATCGCCCAATTTCAAAACGGTATTTACAGGATGAATTTTGAGTTTGTAAGCTTTGGAATGATACCTAATCTATGATGATTACTAAAATATGTGATATGAAAAAAAGGCAATAAAAAAAGAGCGCCCGTCGTCCCGCTAGCAGGACGTGACAGTTATTTAAACCTGTTTTTCTCAAAATTCCATTTCTGAAAATCACATCGATCAGCCGACTTCAGATAACCATAACTTTTGTTACAGACAAACTATAAAAGAAATAAAAACAGATTTGGAAAGGGCTTGAACCAAGCTTTAATATGATCGCAAAACCTGTATGTCAAATTTCACCATGTGGTGGGTTTTCCCAGATCGCATCACATACATATATATATATATATATATATATATATATATATATATATATATATATATATATATATATATATATATATATATATATATATATATATTAATAGATAGATACACATTACAGATACATATAGATTATTAGATAGCTAGGCTAATATATAGATACATATAGATATATAATATATAATTAATATATAGATACATTAGATAGATAGATAGATAGATAGATAGATAGATAGATAGATAGATAGATAGATAGATAGATAGATAGATAGATAGATAGATAGATAGATAGATAGATAGTAGGGCTGCACGATGTATCATTTTAACATCGATATCGCGATGTCCGCATCCACGATAGTCACATCGCAGATATGTGCGATGTTGCGTGATTCATGATCAGTAAACGTGCCAGCAGCTCCCCGGCCCGTAACGCGTGTGATTCGCGGATTCATTGCAAAGTTAACCATCATAGTGTGAGAGTTTATCAATTTGCAAGTCCTGTCAGTTTAAACATAAAGCTCAAGAAGACTGGAAATTGCGCGCTGTTTTCTGTCAGCCTTACTAAAGCGTAGTTTTGTCCCGCGAAAGTTTGACCGGTGAGTGATGTAGATGAGTGACAGCTGCGTTCGTTTAACTGAGAGCGAGAGTGAAAGCCCCGGTCTCGCGCGCGTGCACTCACCGTCTTCAAACTGTCTTTCTCGCTCTCCCTCGCGCATATTAATGAATTGAGTTGATTGAGTCCAGTGATGAAATGTTTTCTGTGTTGACAAATCTCAAATCTTGGGCGATGTGGTCCGTTAATGACACGTCCGATTCGCGAACCAATGACTCATTTGAACCGATTCACTTTAATGAATGGTTAAAACAACTGATCTGTCCAACACTGAACTCAAGAGACATACATCAGAAACACTTTACAATAAGGTTCCATTTATTAAAGTCTAGTTAACTACATTAGTTAACATTTTATTAATTTTAGTTACTTTCTATGCGGATTTACTCCATGACAAAACCACCCCAGTCATTCTAGAATGATTCATTCTTTCCAAATAGAGCTATTTGAGTCATCTGGTGAAATTGTTTTATATCGCAATATGTGACCCTGGATCACAAAACCAGTCTTAAGTAGCACGGGTATATTTGTGGCAATAGCCAACAAAACACAGTATGGGTCAAAATTATCGATTTTTCTTTTATGCCAAAAATCATTAGGATATTAAGTAAACATCATGATCCATGAAGATATTTAGTAAATTTCCTACCTTAAATATATCTAAATTGTATTTTTGTAAGTGGATGCAGTAGCCTGGGTTTCCCCATACTGCCTTACCGCAGCGCGATTCAATTCACGCTGAAAGGCAGTCTGGATACCATGGCCAGATTTTTCGCCTCATTTAGGGAACCAATCACAGAACGGGGAGGGAGCAGCTAGACGATGACGACATCTATGCGACACACGGAAACAGTTTGTTTATATCGATTTAACATGGCTGAAGACGCGAAGCTACTCTTTGATAAAAAACTTAACGTCATTGTTTACAAAAAAGATCTTTCCCATCGTCTTCTTCCTTGTCTAATTTCTGTCGCTCTACATATGTCATCTGGTATAATCGAAACGATCGGCTATGAGCTACGTACAGGCATATTTGATAGACATTCTTAGCACCCAATAAACTGCGACGGGCATTCTGAAACCACGCCTCAAATACGAGAAATTGCGCATGTGGTTCCCAGACCCAATTCTCAACGAGATTGGGTCTGGCATTAGCCAGGCTATGGATGCAGCACAATCACCAACAGAAATGGAAACCTTTAAAGGATATTTTCTCAATATTTAGATTTTTTGCACCCTTAGATTCTCAAATTCAAATAGTTGTATCTCGGCCAAATATTGTCCTATCCTAACAAACCATACACCAATGGAAAGCTTATTTATTCAGCTTTCAGGCGATGTATAAATCTCAATTTTAGAAAATGGACACATAAGACTGCTTTTGTGGTCCAGGGTCACATATATATCGCAGAAAAATAAAATATCGCAATGTGATTTTTTACCAATATCGTGCAGCCCTAATAGATAGATAGATAGATAGATAGATAGATAGAAATGGAGGCTCCACAGAAGAGATGCCGTAGATCTGTGGTGTGGGAGCATTTCCATTTGGAAACCCCAAATAAAGTGAGATGTGTGTATTGTGATCGGCAGCTAACCTACTGCAACAATACATCATCCATGATGCGCCATTTGAGGAGCACTCATTCTGCCATTCTGCAGGGTGCAGAGGATGGTAGTGTTCCCCCTGTACCAAGGCCTGCTACTGACACTGCTGGGCCACCTAAGCAAGGTAATATGGAAAGCTAACTTACTGGAAAGAGAGAGCAGTAATCTTTCCTCATTTGTATGTCCTAGCTATAAAAATATCTTTGTATGCATTGCCAGCAACAAGTGTCCCTTGTGAGAGAATTTTTTCAAAGGCTGGAGAAATTATCTGTAAAAAAAAGAAGTAGGCTGAGTCCTTCAACAGCAGAGAAATTAATATTTTTGAATAAAAATCTATAAGAAAGTGAGACATTGTGGCTTGATTTATTTTTATTAATATTCATTTTTCATGACCAAAATCACATTATGCAATGTGAAGAGACTACAGGTTACAAGCTTCATATATTACAAAAATACAATAATAATAAAAAAAAACACAACACATTTTTGATTAGCTCTTTGTAAAGGTTGTTTCAGATCAACACCTGCAAGTGACCACTAGGTGTCACCGTGGAGACGGGTTTCGGATTGATTCGAAGCCTCGAAACAAAATGGCACATTTGCTTCAACTGTTTCATTGCTTCACGAAGCCTCGATCTGCCCATCACTACATTTTCCTAACACCTCGTGAGACAAACTTTTCTGCCTGTTGCTTCCGCTCATAGTCACATTGAACTATGAACTACGCATTGAACTCGCGCGCACAAAATAGCATAGAAGAAGACCCAAACCCGTTAAAGAAGATACTGACCCCTAGAGGATAGGATAAGAAATACAGCGGCAAACTAATGCAATACCAGAGAGCAGAGCCAGAACAATCTGAACATCTTTGCCAAGCGCAAACCATGTAGGCCTACAGAAGTCATAAATAAATAATCGAGGAGGGTCATGCATTTTTTCACAATCATTTTGGAGGGTCATAGAAAAAAATATTGCTGGCGAAGGGAGAATCAAGTCTTTTTTTGACTACAGATCTCAAAACTCTTCCGGTAGCCCCTTAATAAAAAACGAACAGTCCCTGACGCCGGTTTCACACCGCAAGCGTGAGCGTCGCGTATTTTTTTCGGCGTGCATGTTAATCAATGAGTGCATTCACACCGGGAGCAGGAGCAGTGCGTGAGCAGCAGTGAAAAAGTCTATTTTTGCTGCGCTGCTGACGCTCAATGAAAGTGAAAGCACACTTTTGATGGGACAAAATAAATATGATTTCACACAAAAAGTGCCCGAAATGCACAGAATAATGTTTAGTGAGTTTAAACAAGAACTGGAGTAGGCAAAAAAGAAAATGAAGACTCAGAAATATTTATAGAAGATTACCCATTTAAATTTGTTTTGCATTATTCAGTTTGTGTGAAATTATGGTGTATTATAAAAACTAAACTAAAGTAAACTAGCCAGAAAATATTATATATGAAATGTCTTAGTCTTCATGGAGAACATGGCTCATGATTGATTAGCAACGGGGAGCCCTTCAAAGAGGAGAAAGTAGTGTAGACTGCGTTTTCCACGCAACATGTGAGCGGTCCCTTAATCATGGATCCGTGCACTAGCTCTTAAAGTGAGAGTAGCCTAAAATGTGTCTGTCATTATTGTATATAAAACAACAAAAGACAGCATTAATTGTAAGGAATCAGGATTAATAGCCTATGGGCTCTATCTTGCACCCAGCGCAATTGACTTTGTACACCGACGCATGTATCATTCCTATTTTGCACCCGCACAAAGCGGGCTTTTCCCTCCACAGACGCACGTCGGTAAACTAGGAAATGAACTTGCGCTCCCTGGGCGGGTCGGTGCAAAAAGGAGGCGTGTTTCGGCGCAAACATTCCCTAGTGCTATTTTGCAGTTCCAGAAAACAATTGCGCCACTGACCAAAAAAAACCTGGTCTAAAGTCAGTGGCGCGTTGCGCGTTGTTCATAATGCTATTTTAAGCGCGCATGCTTGGCCATAATGTAACGGGTGCACAACGCGCACACACTTTGATTCTCTCATCAACACAGATGCAGCAGTTTTTATTTTTGCAAACCATACATTATAACAAGGAAATATATTACCACACGAGGGAAATCAGTGTGGTGTCCATGAAGATGTGAAAAAAATAGGCATAAATCTAGCTTACACATTTACCAGTGTATACTGGTAATTTTTCATGCAAATTGACGGATCAGACCTGTTTGCCCAATAGTGGCAAGACACATATGTATATAAGGACATCTGACAAATTAGTTTGTCCGTCAAGAACTAGGGAAAAAAAATCTGAAGACTGCGAAATTACCTTTACCATAATGTAAGTACATTAAAAACCTTACTCTTTAACTTACCAGTTAAGTTGAGCTTTCTCATATTTTTTTTTCTATTGATTTGGGTGGGTTTGCCCCATCCCCAATGTCAATTCTCTTTCTTTTACGGCCCTGACGAGAATAACGATCTCCTCGGCTGTGAACCGATTCTGAAGCGCGCCTGGTGCGCGCGCCATAATAATAACAATCCGCCATGCAACATGCGCACCTTTTCTTAAATGGTATGTTGGATGACGCTCTGATTGGTTTATTTCACGTTACGCCCAAACCACACCTATGAATAATGAAGCTACTTCAGACCAACCTCTTTTAGATTTGCGCCAGGCGCAAGAGGCATTTATCCTGCCGGGAAAATAGCAACAGCGCCGGGATCCGCCCACAAAGTTACTTGCGCTTTGCGCTTTGACACTTGCGTTTCAGATCGTGCGCTGGGTGCAAGATAGGGCCCTATGTATTCAAATTACACAGTAGCCTAAAAGACTATTCCGTGTTATTTTACATTTGATAAGTTGTTTCCGTTTCTGTAGTATTTCTGAATTGTTAGAACTAAACTTTTCTCCATTTATTTCATGTATTTATTTGTGCTACTTTTTTTTTTTCAAATTAATTCAAAGATTGAAATCAAGCTTCCTTTTGTTGTGCACATTAAAAAAAATGACCCCATTGTAAAAACACAAATACAATGAGTGAGCAAACATTATGCTAAACGTAATTTTTAAAAAATTGTCTTAAAAAAACCCTCCCCCCTCAAATTAAAAAATCCCCCCCATAAGAATCACCTAAAGGGGGATTTCCCCCCCATTTTCCAAAACGAAATTCAGGCCCTGGTAGACTGATATTTTTCTAATGTCTGGAGCTTTATTAAGGGAGTATGGATATATAAACAGAAGTGTCAGTATTAAATGCATTTTCTGAGAATTTATATTTAAAGTTTTGACTACAAATGTCACGTACATAACGCTGGAATTGCCCAATTTTAAAGAATTTATCCTCAACTAGTTTTTTTTGGCATAGGTCTACATATTTTATTATATTAACTTCTACTAATAGTAATTTAAAAATGTGGTAGCCCTACATCTAACACATCACACTCCACTGTTATGGTGGCAATTTCAGTAGATTTACTCACTAACATTGTTGTGGAAACACAATAAGAATGGAAACTAAAATATGGTAGTATCGTGCTACAGCGCACATTATATCAGCTGCAGTTCTAGCGCCTCAGTCCCAATACTATAAAACTTCATGAGATTTGTATCATATGTTTATGATTCTATTCACTATTCTCGACAAAATTGATACAAATAAATATTAATAAATAAATAAAAACTTTTTGTTAACAATTGGTTGTGTTGGGGGTACTCCGGAAGATCTATAATGTCTCAGGGGGTACATGCCTGTTAAAAGTTTGGGAACCACTGCTCTAGGGGGGTTCGGGGGCATGCTCCCCCGGAAGAAAATTTTGTACATTTTAAGGTTAAATGCATCAATCTGGTGCACATTGAGAGCACAAAATTAAGAGATTCAACCGGCTTCGACCCATGAACTGTGCACATTGAACATAGAAAAAGCATTGACTTGTAGCCTATACCTAAAGAGGGCTCAAACATCTTTTTTGTTATGATATAGAGTCTCTGTCTACATTAGGCTACATTATATTTTGTATTACGCTATAGAATAGGAAAATTGAAATTACTTTTGTCCTAATTTCTTCACTTGTATAAACCCTTGAGCTTTTATTTAGGAGAAAACACCAGATCACCATGCTGATCGTGTGAGCAAGAGCGCACTTTTCTTTAAATCAGGCAGCACAAACAGAATGCCTAGTTACTTAATTAAAGTCTTGTGCTGTTTAGCCAAAAAAAAAAAAAAACGAAATATAATACCGAAAACACTCGACATGTCAACAAAACATAAACATAACATCTTCCCTAACACATATCAAGCCTATTTAAAAACCTCGTTCAAAGCATAAACACTCATTCAATGTACCTGAAAAAGGGAGATGTAAATAACTATATAACCATAGAGAGGCGGGACTTAAGGCATAACAGCCAATCATCAGCCGCTCACCCTCAAAGCCGGTGTCATGTTTGAGAGGAGGCAGCCGCAGCGAGCGCACACACAGAGAAACGGAGGAGCGACTGTAGTAGCGCGTTTGTGCAAAACTGCGGAAAAACTGCAGAAAAAGTGCGGGTGTTGAACCCTCTCACCGGGAAAAATGTGGGTGTTAAAACACCCACATCCCCCACGGGTGCGACGCCCCCGTCAATATATAAATATATTTTTAGTTTTGATCGAAATTATTGCTAGGGATATTTCAGTGTCACTGGATATTGGTAGGGACACGTCCCTACTAAACTCTACGCCCCTGCATTACATATTACTTAGCAAGTAATACATTCAAAGCAATTAACACAAAATCATTGCAAGATATTTTAATATAATAAATTAATCAAATGTTATATAAAATACAACTTACCGCATAATTGTGCAGAAGAAAGGAAACAAAAATAAACTCATTAACTTTAAAAGGGGGGAAGAAACTCAAACTACTGTATTCAGACACAGATTCATAAATGAAACTCTTCAGTTCAGGATAATATTAATACAATATTAATCTATTTACAAAATTGTCAGTTTTTCCATTCAGCTTGTGTTATGATTTAACAAGACTTTGCAGTTCATGCTAATATTTGTATTTTGTTTTTATTTAACATATGTTGTGTGCTGTGTTTTTGACAGAACGCTGAAGAGGAGAGTCATGTGGAGTATGTGTCTGTCAGCATGAGAAGATTGATATTAAGATTGATATAAGGGAATATGCATATATATTCATGATCTCATATAGCGACTCGTGCTTTGATACGCAGTACTTTCAGTATTATTTCCAGCAAGAGGAGCATAGGGTTGCCAACTTATGCAAGGAAAAAAAGGGACAATCGTGTTTTTGTATAGGAAAATAAGGGACAGAATAAGGGACACTCAAAATATTTGTACTGTACAGTGCATATCATTTCAGCATCTGCAGTTAAATATGTGTGCAAAAGATGTATAAAAGGTTCTTAGACAAACACATTTGGAGCACATTGTGATGGATGTATATTTACTGAGTAATTTACAGTTTTGTAAATGGGTAAAAATGACAATTTTCCCCTGAGATTTGGAGTCAGGTTGGAGAGATTGTTAGGTCTGTTTACCTAATCGGTTGACTTTAGCCATCTTTGTTTTATTATAGCTATGCCAACGGTGACATTTTAAAAATGGGAAGCACTACTTTTGTTTTTTGCCCAAAGTTTGCATGCCTGCAACAAATGAAAATATCTTAATATCCTTTAGATTCTTATTCTTAACAAACTGTTCTTTAGTTTTCTTAATTTTTAAGGCCGAATATGGTTAATTATAAGTCCCAATATATAGGGATGTTAATGTAATAAAGATATCTTAATCTTTCTATATTCTCATTCTTAATAAACTTTTATTTTGTAATCTTAATTTTAAACGCCCGATTCAATCCCATAGATAGGCCTCCATGTTGAAATTGTTGAATTTTACCCATTTTCAATATAGCTACACCAACAGATATCATCAACCTCTATTCAAAACGATAAACACAAAAGGTTTTATTTATTTTTTTTGGCAGGAAGATACATAGATGGCATAAAATTTAAAAGCACAATAACTGAACGTTTTTTTAAAAACTAGGCCTACAAGTGTTTTGCAACCATGTATGAATAAATGAAAAGTGCTTTCCAGATAAAGAGAACTTAGAAGATTATATGGGCTGCTTTTTGTGCTTGAGATTTTATTGATTATTTTGTGTTTCAATAACGAGGTCCAATCAAGTAGCGCTAGGCTACAAGTTACTTCAATGTCAAATGTTTTTCTCTATTTAACATTAACTTACAATAGTGAAAGATATTTGATAACGTCTTCCCTCAGGTAGATTGCATGTTTTCTTGCGTTGCTGAATGATATACTCATGAACAATAATTACGTCAACTTTATGACTCTCTATGGGCTTCTCCCTTGACTTTATGTCTCCACGTCCCCCGATTGCGCGCAAGCTTCTACTTCTATCTATACGGTAATGTTTTCTAGTGTGCGACAGAGAGTCACGTGTTATGACGCAATCGCTAGCCTATTTTTACAAAAACGGCTTCTATGGGGCCATAACGTAAGATAAAAAGTAATGGAGCCTTTTATACATTGTCATGTTTCTTTAGAAATAAATAATGGACAAATGGAGTCTTTGGACGCCTCAGATGTAAAGTTATTCGCTGTCAAAGTGACGCCAAAATGAATGGGAGTCAATGGAATGCTAACAGCAGGTGATAGCCAAAATGAACGAGTCTTTTTTCGAGTCATTTTGTTTGTTGAATGAACGAAATGACTCGAAAAAAGACTCGTTCATTTTGATGAACGAGTTCGAACAGGAGAATCACGACCGCGCATTACGGAACAGAGCAAGGCATAAAACTTAAAGTTTTTTATTTATTTTAGAAATGGCCGATCGTTTCGCAAGATAAGACCCTTATGCATCGTCTGGAGTCGTTTAAAGTCATTTGAAGCTGCACTGAAACCGTTATTTGGACCTTGAACCGTTTTGGCACCCAGTGTATTACATTCTATGGAGAAAAATCCTGGAATGTATTCATCAAAAACCTTCATTTCTTTTCGACTGAAGAAAGAAAAACATGGACATCTTGGATGACATGGGGGTGGGTGAGTAAATTATCAGCAAAAGTTTTTTTAAAAGTGAACTAATCCTTGTCACTGCCCACAAACATTGATGCTAAATAGTGCTAACTAACGTTACGTGAAATATTGGAATGTCACTTAGGCCTACCGGAAAAAATGGAGCAAAGTAACTTACTCCTACAGTGTTGGTTAGTGCATTTTATAGCAGAGCAACCCATTTTAAGTACGATATTTCAATACAAATGTGCAGAAAGGATACAGAGGTGGTATGATGTGTTGTCAGATCATGGCCAAGACGTAAAATTTCAGGAATTCCACTCAGCGCAGCCCGTTATCAGCTGTCAATCAAGCTGTCAAAGTTAACCGTTTGGCCCGACAAAACGTTGCACACCGTTTTATAAACAGAAACGGTGATGCGTTGAACGCACTGTTCTGATGACGCAAGAGTTGCAACTATGGCAGCTGAGAAGGCCATTCTTTGTGAAGAATTTTCGGAGCCTGATATGTTTTTAATACTACAAAATATGCCCGATGTTACAGTTACTGCCCTTGCCGCCCAGAACACAAGAGAACATCACAATTGAGTGAAGGGATTTGCTGAAACGGAAATGGAAGCACACATCTTACCTAATTCAGACTAAAACTGTCAAAGCCCCAGCTGTCAAAGTTAACCACGCCGTTATTTGTCACACATCTCTAAATACGATCTAAACTAACGAGTTAGAAAAAAATTCATGCCCCTCACAGTTGTCAGCCACTCGGAACGTATCGAAAAATACAACAAAAGTCCAAGGGACCAACCTGTAAAAACATTTTTAAAAGAATTTATGCTGTGAAAACGGACATTTTAACATGGGGTCTGGACATTTGCTCCCTTTTGGGACCTGCCCCTAGCGGATTTTACATATATTGCAGTTTTTCACACTTCCAGGTAGGCTTCATTTATCAGATTAGAATGTTGCCGCTTGTAGAAAATACGTAGAAAAGAAGTTCCTGAACTGAATGATATAAGAATCAGCAGGTGTTGTTGCGCCGAAAAATAAACCCAGAGACGATTGAAATCAATGTTTAGGAAACCTGCGTCCGTTTCCCCCCCCCCCCTGCAAAAATATAACTTAGTGTCAACAGAATCTGCAAAGATCTGCTCCTGCTCTTCATAAACCACTTCCTGAGGAAAACGATCCAGGAAACAAAACACGGCTGAACGTGCAGTCTGTCCTGTTATAAATCCTTAAATTAATCGGAAAAATTACTTTTAGAAATAACAATTAGAGTACAAATTGTTAGAGTACAATACGAGAACAAAGAAACATGTTTTCTATTATGATGTTTACACAGCTGTGAGGGCATGAGTAAAGACAATCAGAAGAAGGGTGAGTCTCACCTCTGTTCTCAGATGTTGTTCAAACAACAATTGACAAGAGATAGCTTTTGAAAAGAACAAACGTAATAAAACCAGAAAGGTAGAGAACCAGTCCAAACCAGTTAAAGATAGACCTTTCTGAAATTTAAACTTGCGACTGACACCTGTGGCCGAAAAACAGAACTGCTCTTCCTTTCTGCTCGCTCTCGCAGCGCGCGTGCTCGTACGTGCACACTTCACAAGTCATCTGCTGCAAGGAGGTCAACATTATGTTTACAGAGGTAAGAACAGTCTAATACAAATATTGTTTGAGATAAGTTTGCAAGTGTAGGCTACTTGCTGACTAGCGGTGGTGGCAGAGTGATCTGAAACGTTTAACATGAACGCGCTTGACGTCACATCCGCAGACAGCGCGGGAAAAATCCGACCCGACAGAAAATAGGAAAAATAGGATACAGGCTTATAGGTGCACCCACTGTGAGCGGACAAGGTGTCAGTATGCTCAACAGGAGATGTTTGAGTCATAAATGGTAAAATAAAAATGCTATTGCTACGTTTATAGGCCCTTTAAGGAAAATTACAGAAACTGGGAAGGAGGGGTTTAGGATACCAAAGAAAACTGTATAAAATGTTCATGTTTTGTGGAATCAAACGGGTCTTCAGTTTCCAAGCTGGTTAGCTGCGGTTTGTGAAAAGAGTCCTCAGAAAATAAACCTTTTGTCTTTATTACAATTTGCCTCTTGAAAGTTCTTACACCTTTTGATGCTGTTTATATTAACCTCTGAAAATTGCTGTTATAAGGACGGCACCCTGTGAGTTCTTTACAGTCAATAAAAACATTACTTTTTAAGCAAGTAAAGTGGATCAAATCAGTTACAGTTCTTACACTATCTAAATAAAACCTTTTAGTAAACGTCTGACACCATGTCCCTATCTATTGATAATCGTACACTTGAAACACTATATGAAATATGTAGGCTATGCTTGCATATTAGCTACCAGTGTTTATCCAAAATTACCACATTGTTTCGTATATAATATCCCACATCAAATGTATTTTTTTTCCACATGCCCCCGTTTTGAAAACATACCCTATATAATTTAATATTCAACAATATAATTGATCTGCATTGACACAAGAGAACTGAACTGAGCTGGACAATGACATCACGGGTTTCTCCACATATATAAATGAAGTAAATTGTCACGATCCACACTCAAGGAAACAATCAAATAATGCAGTAAGTATTTTAATGGGGAAATCCGTAACTCATAAACAGTCCAGGCAGGGGTCAAAATCCTCAAAAGCAATCCAAAAAAATAAGCAGGCAAGAACAGAGTGGAAACAGACCTCAGACGTGATGAATAACAAGGACTCCGTAACAAACACTAAACAAGCAGGGTACTTATACACACACTGTAAAAAAAAAAATTTGGGATTAACTTAAAGTAAGTTACCTGGTTGCCTTAATTTTTAGTTAATTGAAATTAAAACTTTAAGTTAATACAACAAAGGAGATTGGTTTAATAAATAGAAACTCAAAATATTATGTTATCTGAACTAGATTAATTATCTAAGTTGATTTGACAAAATATAAAAAGTTGTGATAACAAATCATGAAAATATTTTTTTACAGTGCACAGACTAACAATCATAATGGGTGACAGCTGGGTGCAATGAACAATGATGAGAACAGAAAAGGATTGTGGGAAATGCAGTTTCTAATGTGACTGACACATTAGAAGAAGAGGGAGAAGAGGACCTCTAGTGGTGAACCAGGGAAACACAAACCCATACTGTGACAAATTAATAACTTTTTTTACAACAAAAATGAAACATCACTGAGCTTACTTAAGCTGGACTGTGACGCTATTTTCTTCAGGAAACAAACTAAACTGTGTTGCATATTTTCCTGTCATCTCTGTAAAGCTGCTTTAAAACAATCTGTATTGTAAAAAGCGCTATATTCTTCAACTACAGGCACTTTCGGCCTTGTGAACTTGAGGGGAAAAAAGTGTTCAAATCAAAATTGTCACAGTCTAACTGTTAAATATAACTAGTCTAGTTTAATGATCCATAAGAGAACACACTTACATTATAAGACAAATTTGTGTTTTTTTTACATATTTTCCGATCCGCAATGAACAAATGTCATTTCCATCACATGTAAATATTTGATTAGGCCTATTATTTAAAAATAATATGATATAGATAATTTCTTAACAGTGTAGGACCACTTTCACACAGTATTACCAGTTTATACCTATATTGCAATTACAATAGATTAGTGGATTAAGTAAATAATTGTCATGAGGCCCAAACACAAAGCTTACATCCACCACAATAACCTGAAATATAATATTGGATTGGTTAGATACATTTCAGAAAAATAACTACTTGTGTTATTACATTACGTGGACCATTATCCCATAAACTATGCAGAAGTTTTAATGAGTGATTAGAATTTTGTAAATATTTTTAAAAAAAGTTATGAGGGGGTGGAAATGACTGGGTGTTGTGGAAATGACAATGAATGGACGTCCATGTAGAAAAACAGAAGACATTTATTTGAAACTTTCTGAAGCAGACAATTACATTTAACAAATCATTAATCTCATTAGTCATTAGTCTGTTTGGTTCTGTTTTGGTATAGGACTGAGACCTTTCTGCAGTTGACTTCCGCGTCATCTTAAAAATAGATGAAAAGGCATTTCAACAAAAATATATTTGAATAAATACATTAGCATTGTACATTTCAATAAATAAAATATACACACGTAGCCACACAATCTATGAATTTCACCCTGTAAGCATAAATGTCATTTCCACCTCACCTTTGTCATTTCCACCCAAGAATGTGTTGGAAATGATGGTGGTGGAAATGACAATCCTGCAGTATTTTGTAATAAAATCCAAGCTAGTATTACAGATTAGCTATGAATTGGTAGCTAGCATTGCATGCATGCAAAATACATCTATTTATGTTAAAACATCTATTTATTTACAAACTCAATTGATCTTATGCCATGTTTGGAAATGACATACAATAAAAATATTTTCATTTCGAGCAATATTTACCTTGAGTTTTCTTCTCCAAGCTGGTGAAGAGATTAAAAATCTCCTCCATGTCAGACATGTGCTGTGATGTCATTGTTCATCTCCATAGAAGCAATCTTTCAAAAAAGCTTTTTAAAAGGGACATTACAGCATTGTGGTGGAAATGACGGCAATACTGTGGGACAACTACATTTTTGTATATAAAATCATATTAATTGTCTGACCTTAAATACCACAATTGTGTTTTGATTATTTTACTAACACTGTATACAGTCAAATAAAAAAAAGAGATAAATCTTTTTTTACACTTCTTTTTAAGATCAGAAGTCTGGGTGTGGGACAAGCACAAAACAGCAATATTTGCATCTATAATGATGTTTAAAAAGGTGAAAAAATCATCGAAGACTACCGGTAAAAAGTTCCTAAAGTACTTTCATTGTAAAGTTAACTAGAAAGTGTGAATTTTTCTAAATTAAATGTTTTTTTTTTATAAAAAAATGATCAAAGGACATGAAAGTGCCCATAAGAATTGCCCGTTAATAAAGGTGACTTGACAGTAAATACAGTTTTTGGTTCTCACTTTAAAATCATTATTTAATATGTGATGTTCAGAGTGTAAGATTTTTCCTTAGATTAGGAACAGTAGCAAATCCCACAGTGTGCTTTTGTGACTGTAAATAGTAGAAGTAATACTAGTGCTCCATCTAGTGTCCTAACCGGGAATTCACCATTCCAAGACTAGCGCCACAGATTCTGACTGAATAAATGCGAAATAACGATCAGCGCAAGATCATTTGAAATTAGTTACACTTTATTACAGTAATAGGCTACATACGAGTAACGAAAAGCAACGTGTGTGCTAGAATGACAGTGTTTTTCAAAGTGGAAGCAGGCCTACTTGGAGGGATGAAAACTAGATAGTAAACGGAAACACTGTAGTCAGTTGCTTTGCCTTTACTACTTTCACTTACTAGCAGCATGATCTATGAGTCTTCTTCTTCTGTGTTTGTGTGTTCTCTAACAGAAGGAGTTTGCCGCCTCCTACAGGACTAGTGCAGTCAGCATGAAGTTTATCTCTTTTGAAAGGTCTTCACTTGGTGATTTTTTTTAAATCAGAGGTGCCAGATTAAACATATAGCCTATATTAATCAATACATATATAAATATTCTGTGTTTGAAAACATTTCCTGCCTCAGTGTTTGTCCTGTCAAGAATCCTGCATATTCTACAGTGTGACGCAGTCTCCAAAATGTGAATACAATATATTTTGTTTCTTTTGTTTTTTATTATGATAAAGATAAATGACAAAACAGTGTGTTTTTAGATTAAACTGCCTGTGGATTTAAATTGTTAATCAATGAATGTGATCTTATGAGCAGAAGGATTCAAAGAAAATACAGAGCAAATTAATCTTTTAGGCCTACTAATGCAAAACGCATTATATAGTAATTCACACAAGATGCACAGACCGTACATGAGTGTGAAGAGTCGAGCGGCTCAAAGTAAACCTCTAGATGCGGTTTGATGTGTTGATGAAAATAAACAGCTTCATCAGTGTGTCTATATTCACACATGTGGTTTGTGTGAGTGTGTGTGTGATCGACTGATGGAAAACAAAGATAGTGTTAGTTAGTAACCCTTAGTGACTAACCTAACACCATTCCACACTTTTAATAGCAAAATATTTATTATAGGCCTACAAAAAATATTTGAAACAGTATGGCTGCTTGCAAAACAAACAAAAAACTTAAAAGATACTGTGTTTGGTCCGCCAGTGTAATACTAATACAGAGGAATATTAATAACCAGTGCAAGAGTAGCAGTATGTGTGAAGAAGGAAGGTGTTGCTGAAATGTTATTGTTGAAATATTATTGGTGGAGGAATCAGACGCAGAAACACTTTCTCACAGTTTAACACTGTCCTGTTAGTTCACTGTCTCTCTGTCTCTGAAGTGTTCATATATAGAGCTGTTATCTGACAATGCTTCACATGTTTGTGTTGTTCTGCGTGTGTCGTTTGGTCGGTGAGTTATAATCATATTCATTTTAACACTTCAGTTCTTGCTTTAGTTTACACATACTATTTATAGAGATTTAATACATGAGCCATTACAATGTTTTTTAATCAGCCAGAGGATTTCCCAGATAAAAGATGCTCAAAATAAACTATTATTGTGTTTTGTGACATCTATTTTAAACCACAAGAGAAAAAATATGACAGGTTCAAAAACAGCAGATCCTGTTTTATTTAAAAAAGTTCATGCTTTACCATAAGAAAAAATGTGGTTGTCGAAGATCTTAAAAATGAAGTTTATTACAGCATAGCAATGGCAAGGTATACAAAGCACCTTGGGTTCATCGGCATCAAACTGAACCCAGAACATCCAAATCTCAAACCTTTTATCCTGTTACAGTTTACCACTCTTAATGTAAATGAAGTTGCTCTTGTTGTAACACCTGAGGTCTGTATGTTAATGAAGTTAAGACACATCATTGTCTGAGAAGGTTCTCAGTGTCCCACACCCATTCCCATTCTACAAGAATTGACTACCATTTGTTCAGGATGTGATCAACCCAAATGGTGAAGAAACAATATAACTTCACTTCATTCATCTCTATGATAATTAAGCCATTTTGAGGATGAGCTCATTTTAAAATATATTTTTAAAATATACAGACTACAATTTCTTACACCACCCTAAACAATGACATGAGATGATTATTGATGATCTCGCCACTCTAACATTTATATAGCCCATGTTTGTTGCATTTACTGTTCTTAATAAAAATACACTGGATACTAAGAGAAAACTATAAATGTTCACATAAGTACAAAGTAAATTCAAGGGCTTTAAGGACTGTTCATTTGGGTCTTTTAGTCCATGTAGTTTCTCTGTGAAACATTATTGGAGTGTTTTTAACCGCTTTCCCTGATTTGCACTGTTTGGATTCATAACCCTTCATTCTCCAGAGCAGAGTCACTGAAGGAGCCAATCAGATTTAAAGGGATAGTTCACCCCAAAATGAAAATTCTGTCAGTTATTACTCACCCTCATGTTGTTCTAACCCCGTAAGACCTTCGTTCATCATCGGAACACAAATTAAGATATTTTTGATTAAATCTGAGAGCTGGGTCACTCCTCCATAGGCTTCTAACGGATTCAAACTTGACAGCCCCGAAAAGTTATTAAAGAATTGTTATTAAATCTTAAAAAAAGTTATTAAATCGTTAAAATAGTCCAAGTGACTACAGTGGTTCAATCTTAAGTTTATCAAGCGACGAGAATACTTTTTAAGTGCAAAAAACAAACAAAAATAACAACTTTATTTTTTATTTTTTTTTATTTTAGTCACACGGATCACACACATGACCAGCGTCAGCCAATAGTGAGCCGTGTGACGTACAACTATTAAGCAATTACACTACGTGAACACTTAAAGCTACAGTCCGTAGCTTTTCCTTTTTTTGTCACCATCTCTGTTCGAAATGTGTAACTGCACACTAGCATATCCTTTTTTTTTTTTTTTTTTTTTTTTTTTTTTTGTGATTTATTTAATAAGACAAAAGAAGTGGAAAGAAGATGGATGGCATAGTTAGTGGAGACATAACATTCAAGATAATTGACTCATTGTCTTGATGGAGAAGCTCTGTCCCAATTTAGATCTCCTAATTTGGTTAGCCGCCCAAGGAATATGATATTATTTTGTCACAGACATATACTTTGGTCTACGGTTAGATGGATGGGACATCTCACCTCTCTTATTGCGCTGGAATGAAGATGAATTCTGTGCATTTAGCCATGGTGATGTTTGGTTGAATTGGACTGCTTAAAGGGAAAAAAGTCAATGGCCCATTTTGTGTTGAATTGCTGTCATATGGGGAATTGAGGTTTGGAATTGTCTCATGGATCTTTTTGTCTAGAACCCGACGGCTGCTGTCATCAATCTTAGCAAAGCAGCGAAATAAGCTTGGGGAGGACAATTGCTTCTGTCTAGCTAGAATGTCGTAACACCCTGCTAGCTTATCAGTGGAAAAGATGAATGTTCTGAGTGTTACACGTTACTGTCAGATGATGAAACCTCTGGAGATTTGTCGGGGTATTATTGTGAGCTTGACTTGTTAAGATGTCTTTTATTCTATAATAATCTCACGTTTAAGTTGAAATGCTCTCTGTGCAAAACCTATAAATTCAGAATTGTTCTTTTTTTTTTTTTTTGCCTTTGAACAAATGCACATTAGGGACCAAGGAAAATGCACACTAGCATATCCTTTTTTTTACGTTTTTTTTTTATTTAATAGTCAGACATACAAACCAACGTAGTGCAGTAGTGAACGTCTCGGTTACATGTGTAACCCTCGTTCCCTGAGTGCAGGGAACTGAGACGTGTCGTCGGGGAAGTTCCCTGACGAATTGGGATCACGCTAGGGAGACCAATCGACTTCGAGTGAACTAAAACGAGCCAATGAATATTGGCATGCAAGATTTGCATTCCGCGACCCGCCTACCAGTGCGGGTATAAAGGGTGGAAGCAAACGCATACACAATGCTTTTTCGCTGAGGAGCCGAACAGTGTCCAGTCCTCCGCGACAGTGGCGTATCCAGGACATTTTTTGGGGGGTGGCCAAGATGGGACACAAAGCTAGTTTGGGGTGGCCATGGTATAGCGAAGTTTAATGCGTATACATAAGCAGCCGACCATGGTTCGAATCCCGGTCCTTTGCTGCATGTCACATCCTCTCTCTCTCCCATGATTTCCTGTCTCATAACTGTCAAATAAAAGTGTCTATCCTGTTAAAAACAATCCTAACCACCTATCACAGTTCTCAAGTATCTCTGGTTATTTTTACATGTCTATTTTTAATCAGTAATTATGGTCAGGATAGGGTAAACATTTTCTAAGAGCTATTTTCTTGTAGTGAATTAAAATCCTTGTCTCGTTTGATTAAAGTTAGACTAGAGTAGCAAAATTAAACTGCTCTTAACTCATCCTATAGAATAACATGTATCAGTCATCAGCTCATCATCTGTCACCTGTATTGTTACCTGTGTTTGCTTTACTAATTAAGGCACCATCTTGTGGTTACATAAAAACACAGAAATCCATCAGGATAAACCAAAATGCTTAATGATAGGACCTTATTAAAAAGTGTATCTGTAAAAGCAAAAGAAAAACTAAGCTTGTAAGGAAAAAACATAAATATTTGTTGTTCTTTACATG
The DNA here is from genome assembly GCA_036326025.1 of Chrosomus eos. Taxonomy (NCBI): domain Eukaryota; kingdom Metazoa; phylum Chordata; class Actinopteri; order Cypriniformes; family Leuciscidae; genus Chrosomus; species Chrosomus eos. Next base: position 665,875 of record JAZAVI010000060.1, read on the forward strand.
CTTAGTTTGTTATTATTTAGCTTAGATATAATTTGTTAGAGATTTTTAATTTGAATTTCTTAGTTTGTTCTTTGCCAGGTGTGTTTTTTATTTAACCACAAAAGGGGACTTAAATTAGTAAAGCAAACATGGGTAACAATACAGGTAACCCAGATGATGGCCTGATGACTGAATAATGTCATTAGGATGCCTTGTGATGTATGAAAATGTGCAAAAAGTGTTTTTTAACCCAGACAGTATTCATGTCCAAGGCCCTGATGAAGGTATAAATTGAAACGTTGGCTTTGATTCAGCATACATTATTTAAATCAAACAGTTAAGACTTAGAATCATAAATGGTCAAGATGCTTCTTCATAAATTAACTTGCCATTTTTTTAATGCAATTTGCTCTGCCTATTTATACGTCTAAAAAATATGTGGACTGTGTGTGAAGATGAGCTAATTGATACAAACAAAAATCCTTTTTAAACAGCCCTTAAATCACAGAGCAAATAAATAAGTCACAGCTTGTTCTTGTGTTATAACTTAAATCTAGACTTTCACACTATATTTCACTCACTGGTTGGCCAAAAATATAACATTAGCTCTATTGAACACACACACATCTGCAAAAAAAAACACCCTCAGTCTTCAGTCCAGAAAATAGTGTTTCGTATTTCATGGCGGTGTAACGAGTGGAAATAAGGTGTGGCCCCTTTAAGAGCTGCGCGCGCCCTCTTCAACTGTCTGCACTCTTAACTTGGTTTGCTGGCTGCTAAGCTAGCTAGTACCTTGTAGTTCGACTTTTTCAGTTTTCCTACACATTCAGAGGGTACTACGATATAACTAAACATTAAATTACCATACCTCTCAATCTACAGATTCCAGTGTTTTTATCGTTGTTGTATTGTTGCTGTTGTAACTGTGACCGTCCTCCTGTTTCACGGAGCAGCTGCAGCCGGCGCGTTCATCTCGTGGGTCACCTGACCTGCATGGCCACACGTCCGCTGAGCAGAAATCAGCTCTCACAGCCTCAGTACGACCATTACGGTGTTCGTTAAAAATGTAAAACTGGCCCTAAATCAGTTGATCAGCTGTCATCATTGATTGACAGCATTTCTCTTGTTTCTTGTGTTGACGAACTTTTCAAACTACCTATCAGATCTGGGGTGGCCACAGGGGTGGCCAATGAGCTTTCAGGGGTGGCCCTGGCCACCCCAGGCCACCCCCTAGAATCGCCACTGCTCCGCGAAGGTACAGCAACCAGGCGAAGGGACGACACGTCTCCGTTCCCTGCACTCAGGGAACGAGGGTTACACATGTAACTGAGACGTTCCCTTTCGTCCTGGGAACTCCGACGTGTCGTCGGGGGAGTTCCCTGACGAATTGGGATCCCTAATAAAACGCCATGGTGCTGACCCCTTCCAGCGCCCAGCTAAGCTCCCTGCAGCAGTTTCTTGAACAAGATGCAGGAGCTAGCTAGGGAAAATCACACTGCTGTTCCGCAAGACCCACTCAGTGGATTTGGATAACACTGGGAAAGCGTGCCCAACCCGTAGGAGGGAACGTTACGGAGCCCCTGCCCACCCGAAGGGAGGCACTGGAATACACGTATGTACTAACCCGTGGGGTAGTGAAACATACGGCAGTCCTTGAGGTAGTCCCAGCCCGAGGGGTGGGAGCGTACTCAGCAAGGACGACAGAAGGATCTGTCGAGGGAAGACACGGAGCTAACCCGGAGGGTAGCTGGAACGTGGAGAAATGGGTCGCCGAAGGGACCACTGTTAAGGCCACCCAGTCTAATAGCAACTCCTACGAGAGGTAATAGACCTGGCACCGGGCGATCCGCCTCGCCTGATGCCGAAGGGGTGATGGAGGAACTCACGAGGTTAGCCATATGTTGGGGAACCAACGGAGTAAAAGACGCACGTATCCGGCCCAGGGGGCGGGAATGGCGTAGCAAGCCGACATAACCTAATTCCTTGCGCTACTGGCCGTAGCGAGTACACGGGAGGAAGCAGGTTCAACACGAAGGCTATAAAACCTAGCGAACGTGTTAGGTGTCGCCCAGCCCGCAGCTCTACAGATGTCTGTCAGCGAGGCGCCTTGCGCCAAAGCCCAGGAGGAGGCAACACTCCTAGTAGAGTGTGCCGTCAACCTAGGTGGGCAAGGCACGCCCTGGGACTCATAAGCCCGGGCGATAGCATCCACTAGCCAGTGGGATAACCTCTGCTTGGAGACAGCCTTCCCCTTCTGCTGGCCTCCGTAACAAACCAAGAGCTGATCTGAGGTCCTGAAGCTTTGCGTTCTGTCCACGTAACAGCGCAGGGCGCGGACGGGACAGAGAAAAGCTAGGGCTGGGTCTGCCTCCTCCAGGGGCAGCGCTTGCAGGTTCACTACCTGATCTACAAACGGAGTGGTAGGAACCTTGGGCACATATCCGAGCCGGGGTCTCAACACAGCTTGAGAAAGGCCCGGTCCGAACTCTAGGCACGATTCGTCGACCGAAAATGCCTGCAGATCCCCTACCCTCTTAAAAGAAGTCAAAGCCAACAGGAGAGCTGTCTTCATAGACAAGATATTCAACTCGACCGTAGGCAAGGGTTCAAAAGGGGCCTCTGGAGTGCTCTAAGCACTAGAGTTAAGTCCCAAGAGGGTAAGGAGTGCACATTACGAGGAGGATTCAGCCTCCTGGCACCCTTAAGGAATCTGATGACCAGATCGTGCTTTCCCAATGACTTACCTTCCACTGCATCGTGATGAGTGGCTATAGCGGCAACATACACTTTGAGGGTGGAGGGAGACAGCCTTCGCTCCAACCCATCCTGCAGGAAGGAAAGCACGACCCCGATCGGGCAAGTTCGGGGGTCTTCCCGGTGGGAAGAACACCAGTCGACGAACAGGTTCCACTTTAACGCATAGAGGCGCCTCGTAGAGGGGGCTCTAGCGGAAGTGATGGTGTCTACCACACCCTGTGGTAGGCCACCTAGAACCTCCACGTCCCGTCCAGGGACCAGACATGAAGTCTCCAGAGGTCTGGACGCGGGTGCCACAAGGTGCCCCGTCTCTGGAAAAGGAGGTCCTTCCTCAGAGGAATCGGCCAAGGAGGGGCTGTCGCGAGGAGCATGAGTTCCGCGAACCAAGTCCGGTTGGGCCAATACGGTGCAACGAGCAGGACCTGCTCCTCGTCCTCCCTGACCTTGCACAAGGTCTGTGCAAGAAGGCTCACTGGGGGGAACGCATATTTGTGAAGACCCAGGGGCCAGCTGTGCGCGAGTGCATCCAGGCCGAGAGAACCCTCGGGGAAGTCAGGGAATAAAACAACCGGCAATGGGTCATGTCCGGAGAGGCAAACAGATCTACCTGAGCGGCTCCGAAGATTCCCCATATCAGCTGGACCGTCTGGGGGTGGAGTCGCCATTCTCCCGGAAGAGGTGGCTGCCGTGAAAGCTCGTCAGCTGTACGGTTGAGCACACCAGGGATGTGAATGGCTCGAAGCGACCTCAGATGCTTCTGACTCCACAGGAGGAGATGGCGGGCGAGTCGCGACATACGACGGGAGCGTAGACCACCCTGACGGTTGATGTACGCAATGGTCGCAGTGCTGTCCGTACGGACCAGTACGTGCTTGTGCAAAAGCCCCTTGAGGCGAGACAAGGCTAAGCGTACTGCTTGCAACTCTAGGCAGTTGATGTGCCAATGCAGTTGAGGCCCCGTCCACAGACCTGAAACTGCATGCCCATTGTACGTGGCCCCCCATCCGTTGGCAGAGGCATCTGTGAAAACCCACAGCATGCCTGGAGACCTGGACTAAGGGCACTCCGGCCCGTAGAAACGCAGGGTCTGACCAAGGACTGAAGGTTTGGCGACAGTGCGGGGTAATGTTGACCCGGAACGTGCCGCTCTGCCACGCCCATCTCGGGACTCGATCGTGAAGCCAGCGCTGAAGCGGTCTCATATGGAGCAGACCGAGCGGCGTTACTGCGGCTGCGGCTGCCATATGCCCCAGGAGCCTCTGAAACTGTTTCAGTGGGACCGCTGACCTGCCTTGATAGGACTTGAGGCAGTTGAGCACTGACTGGACGCGCTCCTCGGTGAGGCGCGCAGTCTGAGCGACCGAGTCCAACTCCATACCGAGATAAGAGATCCTCTGCATTGGGCAGAGTTTGCTCTTGTCCCAGTTGACCTGAAGACCCAAACGGCTGAGGTGCTGGAGCACCAGGTCCCTGTGTTCGCACAACAGATCCCGCGAGTGAGCTATTATGAGCCAGTCGTCGAGATAGTTGAGAACGTGAATGCCATGTTCTCTAATGGGAACAATGGCCGCCTCTGAGACTTTTGTGAAGACACGGGGCGACAGGGCCAGGCCGAAGGGTAAGACCTTGTACTGATATGCTCGACCTTCGAACGCAATCCGAAGAAAGGGTCTGTGTCGAGGGAGAATCGAGACATGAAAGTACGCGTCCTTCAGGTCGATCGCTGCAAACCAATCCCGGGGACGGATGCACTCGAAGATGCGTTTCTGCGTGAGCATTTTGAACGGGAGCTTGTGCAGGGCCCGATTCAAAACTCGCAGGTCCAGGATTGGTCGTAACCCCCCGCCTTTCTTGGGTACAATGAAGTAAGGGCTGTAAAACCCCGACCTCATCTAAGCTGAATGGGACCAGCTCGATCGCGTCCTTCGCCAGCAGGACGTCGATTTCTTTCCTCAGGACAGGGGCATCGACACTCCGCACCCGGGTGAAGTGGACGCCTCTGTACCTGGGAGGCCGGCAGGCAAAATGAATTGCGTAGCCGAGCCGGATAGTGCGGGTGAGCCAACGGGACAGCCTCGGAAGCGCTAGCCAGGCTTCGAGGAACCGCGCCAAGGAGCCCACTCGGACCACCGGCGTACCCGCGGAGGGGCAGCGAGGTGGAAGACAGGGACCGGACTCCGGAGGCATTACTGCGGCCGAGAGAGAGGTCTGAGTGTGCGAGGCAACACCTACCTGTTTCCACGGAGGCGAAGGAAGGAGGGGAAACGAGGAACGAGGCTCGGGGGCATCGAGTCCAGGTTTCCGCACCTCCTTGCCCAGCGGGAGACGAGAGCGACGAGGCCGGGGCGGCGTCACTGTCACCTGAGCGCTGGAGCGAGGGGAACGAGAGTGGCGAGGCAACGAGGCGGCGCACACCGTCATTCTGACCCTCTTGGATGGGGGAGACTGAGAAGCCAGTCTCGACCGAGATAGACCCAGAGGAATTGGAAACTGCTCTTTTATTGAGAAAGTGGGTACCGCTGAAGGCAGCGGCGGAAGAAAAACAAAAGGAAACAAAAGATTCTCCACCCGGCCCTCCTCCGGGGGAAGGAGGGGTGCAGTGGCACCCTCCTGAAGAGCAGCAGTCAGGTCCTCTGGGTCGCCCGTCTCAGGGCCGCTTCCCTCTCCTCTTACCGGGGGGTTTAGACAAGCCCCGGGCGGGCTGGGCACCTCTCTTGCGGCCGGCCGCCTGCTGCCTAGGAGGCTGCTGCTTAGGCGGAGCAGGGGCGGAGGCGGCGGCAGGAGGGCGCCCTCGGCGACGAGCAGCGCGAGGTGGAGCCGGGGGGGACGGGCCAGCAGCAGCCTGTCTCCGGGGCATGATGTGCTTGATCACCTCGGACTGCTTCTTGGCGGCGGAGAACTGTTGGGCGTAGTCTTCCACCGCTTCGCCGAATAGGCCACCCTGGGAAATGGGGGCGTTCAGAAACCTACTCTTGTCTGACTCCGTCATGTCGGCCAGGGTGAGCCAAAGGTGTGGCTCCTGGACCACAAGTGTGGACATCGCTCGGCCCAGGGAGCGCGCGGTGACTTTTGTCACCCGGAGGGCAAGGTCCGTCGCCGTACGCAGCTCTTGAAGCACCCCTGGGTCGGTACCACCCTCCTGCATGTCGCAAAGCACTCTCGCCTGATGGACCTGGAGGAGCGCCATCGCATGCAGGGCAGAAGCAGCTTCTCCACACGCACTATAGGCCTTACCAGTCAGACTGGAGGAGAACCTACAGGCGCGAGAGGGGAGAGTAGGGTCACCCCTCCAGGTGGATGCGGACTTAGGACACAGCTGCAAAGCAACCGACCGCTCCACCAGGGGAATGCCCTCATAACCCTTCACTGCCCCGCCATCGAGAGTGGTAAGGGAGGAGGAGGGAGTCTACCTATGTCGGGCCGCCAGAGGGTCCTTCCATGATCTCGTCACCTCCTCATGCACTTCCGGGAAGAAAGGCACCGGAGCGGGGCGCTGAGAACCAGCACGGGCCGCCCCGAGAAACCAATCGTTGAGCCGCGAAGGTTCGGGACACGGTGGAGGATTCCACACGAGCCCGACACTTGCGGCCGCACGGGAAAGCATAGGGACCATTTCCGGGTCCGGCTCGGACAACGCTACCACACCAGAAGGGGGCAACGCAGCCAAGTCGTCATCCCCAGAAGATGACCGCTCTCCCTCCGATGCAGCGATCGACATCTGGTCCTCCGGCGGCGCCCCGAAGGAAACGACCGGGACCACACGAGATGGCCCAGCGCGCTCCTCCAAGGGCTCCAATGGCAGCAGTGTGGAGGGGTGAGGGGTCCGTGAGGGTCTTTCACCCGGCGGATTATTCCTCACTGTAACCCTCAGACCACCAAAGGGATTAGCCGAAGTAGCCACCTTCTGAAATGAACCAGAAGATGAACTAGATCGGGGAATCTCCAAAGGGACTCCCCCTCGTCTGAGGGATCTTAGTCTCGATCTTAACACTGCGACGGTCATATTCCCGCAATGGGAACATGACTCGTTCACGAAAGCCGCCTCAGCGTGCGCGAGGCCCAAGCATGAGAGACAGCGATCATGACCATCAACCAGAAGCAGAATCTGACCGCATCCAGAAACACACGGATGAAACGTCATCCTTAAAAGGACGCGATCTTCACCCGTGTTGCTCTTTCAGAGAAAAAACTCTCTTAGTTGTGCTGAAGCACACAGGGATCAACGCGGCAACACAGCGGGGAAACTGCAAGCCCGCTGCGTGCACTCAACCGAATACCAGCTGTTAAAACAGATCTTTGTAAACACAGTGCATGTAGTAACAAACAGGCAGATGGGAGATCGCGAAGACCACTGAAGCGCCATCACACCAGCACAGAGAGATCTCAGGAAACAGCAGACTCGTTGAGCAAACAGAAAGCACAATCTTCAAGCTCATAACACTCAGAGGACACAACTGGTCGGCTCCGAAGCAAAAAGCATTGTGTATGCGTTTGCTTCCGCCCTTTATACCCGCACTGGTAGGCGGGTCGCGGAATGCAAATCTTGCATGCCAATATTATATAAAAAAATAAAAATAAAAATAGTAATCATAACAGTAACAGTAATGACAATAATAACAATGATGACAGAAACAAGTTCAAACAAATAAAATGCATTAATATGGTCAGTTTCAGATGTGTAATTATGAGGGGGAGATGCGTATTCCATTGTAATGAAGTCTGTAATAAGATTTTTCCAAATGTTAATGTGTAATTTATTTCTAGTTTTCCAGTTCATGAGGATAGTTTTCTTGGCAATGGTTAGAGCTATGAGGAGTATTTTAGAGTTTATAGTTTTATCAGTGATTATTGTCAGGTCCCCCAGCAAGCAAAGAGAAGGCGACAGTGGGATGTGGCAGCCAACTATAGTGGATAGTGACTGTATGACCTCTTCCCAAAAGTGTTTCATTGGAGTGCAGGTTGCATGGATGTATGTATCTGTAGAATTGTGATTACAATGTGTGCAAACTTCTGATGTGAAACCCATTTTAGCTAATCTATTGCCCGTGTAGTGTGTTCTGTGAAGTATTTTGTATTGTATTAACTGAATATTCACATTTTTGGACATGAGATAGATGTTTTTACAGATTTGGGTCCAGAAGTTGGCATCAGGAGCTATTGAAAGATCGTTTTCCCATTTTATTGTTGGTAAGTATATGGTCTGAAGTTGGTTTGAAATCATTTTGTATATATTAGAGAAAAGTTTCTTTGGCGAGGAAATGTTAACCAAGTTTGATATTGCCGGTGGAAGTTCTAAATTTGTGTCTCTGTTTATTTTTGTCAGAACAGAAGATTTGAGTTTTAGGTATTTTAAAAATTTGTTGCTCCCGATGCCATACTCATGGGCCAGTTGCGGAAATGGTTTTAATGTGTTAGATTTGAAAATATGATTAATGTGGGTGATACCCTTTTCCGTCCATGTGTGAAAATTCAATGTTTTTTTATTGCTTATAAAGTCACGGTTGTTCCATAGTGGGGTGGGATTAGATGGAGCTAATATAGAATTTGTGATTTGGTGAAATTTCCACCAGGCTGTCAGAGTGGCAGATATAGTTACTGCATTAAAACATGTGTGTTGTTTGATTGATTTGGTGAGGAACGGTATGTCAGCTATATTTAATTCTTTGCATAGTGATTGTTCTATATCTAGCCATATAATATCAGATTGGGTGGGGTGAATCCATTTGTATATGTATTGCAGTTGGTTAGCCATTGAGTAATATTGAAAATTTGGTGCTTCTAGTCCTCCTTGAACCTTACTTTTTTGTAGTGTAGTGAGTTTTATCCTTGGCGTTTTATTTTTCCAGTAGAAGTGAGTGATAATGGAGTCTAGTGATTTAAACCAGATGAGTGTGGGGTGGGTTGGAATCATTGAGAATAGATAATTAATTTTCGGTAAAATCGTCATTTTCATTGCTGTTATCCTGCCGATTATGGAGATTGGAAGGTTGAGCCACCTGAGCAAATCTTCTTCTATTTTTTTAGTAGTGGTGTGAAGTTGAGTGTTACCAACTCTGACAGTCTGGAGGAGATCTTAATGCCTAAGTAAGTAATGTGATCATGACATATAGGTAACGGTGATTGGTGGTGTGGCACATCCCATTTGATGTAGAGGAAGGATGAAAGATTTGTTCCAGTTTATTGCATAATCTGATATTTTTGAGAAGGACTGGATTGTTTTAATTACTTCTTGAGTAGATGCTAGGGGTTCTTGTATATATAGTAGGATATCATCTGCATAAATTGAGATTTTATGTGTTTGTTGTGGTGTTTCAATACCTTTGATTGCTGGGTTTTGGCGGATAGCTGCGGCTAAAGGTTCAATAAAAATAGTGAATAGGGATGGAGAGAGTGGACATCCCTGCCTCGTCCCCCTGTGCAGTGTGAAGCTTTGGCCTCGTTCCCTTGTGCAGTGTGAAGCTTTATGATGTTAGTCCATTGGTTGTGACTGTGGCCAATGGTGATGTGTATAAAATCTTAATCCAGTTAATAAATGACTCTCCAAAGCCGAATTTTTGTAATGTGTTGAATAAAAATGTCCAGTTGACCCTATCAAAAGCTTTTTCAGCATCTAATGTGGCAATGAGAGTATCTTTCTGTTGTACTGATGAGTAATGCATTAAATTGTATGATCTGCGGGTATTATTGGATGCGTGATTATCATCTTTACGTGGGTTGTAAATCGGCATGAAACAGCACGGATGAACACAGTGTTTTGAGGCGAGTGCTGCTGTCAATCACCGCGCTGTGTGGATACTGTCATTCAGAATCACAGATTCACTTTTTGAAAGCTTGACCAACATAAGAATTTTCACCGGAAAATGTCTTCTGAACAAGTAAGTAACATCCATTTTTGTTTTTATTTTGGGAAAAGCATTCAACATGACAAGCGATCGTTAGATTTAATCAACGCGATTTACAGCAACCGTGCAAATCATAGTAGGGTGACCAAACGTCCTGTTTTCCCAGGACATGTCCTGTTTTCACGTCCTGTCCTGGCCGTCCTGTCTGTTTTTTAAAAAGTGATGAAAATGTCCTGGTTTTCATTATTTTTCATTGGGCCATTAAGCGTGTACTTTAAATACATGCTTGCCTTTGCACACAAAACATATGACTTTGGCTTCACCCATGGACGCGGGAAGTAGGGGTGCTGGGGGTGCTGCAGCACCCCCTGTTGGCAAACTGATGACAATAAAATGATAGCTTATAAATATATCTCTGGTTGTTGTTTCTGTTCCACAAAATTTTGTATGTCATGTTTGGGGTGTGGGATGAAGAGAGGGATATTTTTAGTGATTATTTAATTAAAAATTATTTAATTTATCTTCAGTGTGTAGTATTAGCCAATCAGGTGTCTTGACGCGAATCACGCGATTACGATTCAGCCTACACAGCACAAAAAAAAAACTAGTCTAAAAAACTGCTGCTAGTGAGATAACGTTAGTCTATATCAATATCAGCGCTATAGCAATATAATTATAGCTCATGGCAGAGTTTATCAGCCGAACTCCAGAGCGGGAATCTAACGTTACCTTTGGTGTACCAAAATCATCGTAAGGTAGAGACACGGTGTCTTACATCTACGTCTTTTTCCTGCCGCTGTGCAGGCTACCCTATATGATTGTGATTAGCATGCCTATTATAAAGAAACGAACCTTTTACTATCATGTCTATTGACTTTGATTAATATACGCGAGGGAGAGAGAGAGAGCAAGACAGCGCTTGTGTTGTGTGAAGACGTGAGATTGCGCGTGCGTGGCCGGGCGCTCTCTCTCTCTCTCTCTCTCTCTCTCTCTCTCTCTCTCTCTCTCTCTCTCTCTCTCTCTCTCTCTCTCTCTCTGTCAAAGCAACACTCACCGATCAAAAAAGGCTTTGGCGGCCGCCAAAAAGCGGACGATCCGACGTATTTTACAACCCGAAACTAAAAAAAACAGACCGGCTATTTGAGACCGGCCTTTATTTACCGGCGTCTATTTGGGACTCGGCTATTATTTTAAGTTTTACGGTATAAAGATCGTTGCCGTGCTTGCATCAATGCAAATGGGAAAAAAGGTTTTGAGGTTAGAGTAGTAATAATTCGTTGCATTTGCATTTATATAGCGCTTTTCTAGGTACTAGTAATTCATAGATCTGTATAGAAGTGGACTTTTCCACGTTCCTGTAATTGCTTCGACAAGCCCCCCCCCCCCAATTGATGTGCGGTTTGGGATGTGACGTCTGTTTTGATATTTTAAAAATATGCAAATTGTGCTGGAGTTTATGCTGGATTTAGTGCGTAAATAATTTTGTTTACAAATTAGACGCGTAGTTGTTATATATGTTAAATAATTCATTTTGGATGTGTTCATTGTGATTATACTGGCTGGGTTTATAAAAGTTTATAAAATTGACGGGATATCTTGCTTGGGGCAAAATGTAAACAAAGCTTGTCTATTTCCGAATCTAATCGCGTGCATCTCTGATGATTATACTGTGTGTATGTTGAAAAAAAACATAATTAAACACACTCGCAACAGACACACCCCAAAGCGGAGACGTTATAGCGTTGCCAGCGGCACTGAGCGGAGTTTTGCCGCTGTAGTGGACACGCACCGTCAGAATGATCAGAATACAGAGGCCTGTGTGTGTGTGTGTGTGTGTGTGTGTGTGTGTGTGTGTGTGTGTGTTCATCGCAGCCTCATTGGTCTGTCACTGCTTGTCAATGTCAGAATATTTGAAATGACCAATCAAATCACAGTAGGCGGACTTTACACGTTCACAGAATTTTAGCAGCGTGACACTTCAGACGCTTCAGTTTACGGTCAAGTGCGAGGTAAGATGTAAGTAGCTAACAGCGTAAAAAAAAGGGAAAAAAAAGCCCAAATGTTAATTCACAGACGATTTACAGAGAAAATTCCTGTGTTTTCGTTTCGGTCAGGATCCGTGTAAAGCAGAATGCATGAACTGCAAAGCTGGCACGTCGTGTCAGTGTTAAGGTGCTAGCGACCTAGAAGCCCACATAAAGAACGTATAAGCTAACCCAGCCGGCATTTCAACGTTGATTCACCGTTGAAACAACGTCAGGTACCATGGTTGGATCAACGGTGAATTACCTATCGGTTTTGCAAAACGGATCAACGTTGATATTGTGACGTCGTTTCACCGCGGAAGAAACAACGTTGATTCACCGTTGAAATCGCGACGTCGTTTCACTCTTACCTTTCGGGTTATGGTCTACTGTCGACGTTAAATCACCTTTCTATTTTGCAAATTGAATCAACGTTATTTTAACCCTGTACCCGCGTAGCCTTCCTGTAATTGTGCTTAAACGTCAACACTGAAATGTAAACTTTGATTTTCGAGCATATTTAGTATTTTCAGCAAGTAATAAAACTTGATTTGCATGATTAAATTACACGATTTGCAATTGGACAGCATAAAAAAAAACTAACAATTAGATGTTCATAAATCTGCAGTGCAGGGATGCTTCATTTTTTAAAGAAAAAGTTTATTAATTATACCAAATGGAAAAATAATTTTCTTAGAATTTAAATATACATCTATACTGTACATTTTACACTTTCACAATGTATTGAAAAAAATTCTCATTCAACAACAAAGCACTTTCTTAAGGGTTTAATGATATCAGAATGCAGAGGGAAAAAGCTTTTCATTCTAATTTCATACAAACTGCAATCATTCACACAATAGCCTATATATAAATAATTACAAATATGGTTTGAAAACTTTCTCAAGTCTGTTTGACCAAAAATACATAAACCGTAACACTGACAAACCATCAATGTTAAAATTGAGAAGGACATGATTTTCTCTCGACATAATTTTCTCTGGGTATTGTGAACATACTTTCAGAAGCCTAGACTCAAGACCAAAATACATATATTGACCACCACACAAATTATGGGCATCAACATGGCAAGGTGTCCCCAAAAGTGTTCTGGCATCCTTATAAGCAGCCAATGTCCGCGTTTTCTCAGCACAGAAAGGAGCTCATCTACAGATGTCCATGTTGTTTTGTTCCGAACCGCCCATTTCTTTAAATCACTCCTTAAGTCACTGATTTCATCTGAAGAGGAGCCTGTTTCAGTGTCATCACTTTCACTGCTGTACTGCTGGTCATCCAGATCAAGATTCTCAAGATTACTGTCAGCAGTACTTCCTGCACAATCTTCTCTCAGAATTGATGGTTGCACAAACACCAGCCTGGGCAGAAACAAAAGAATGATCCTCAGAGTCACTACTAGAAAGCGCCATTGCAAGTAATTCTGCATTTTGCCATCTTCATTTTTTATGGTACGCCATCTATAAAAAAACATTTTTTTAAAAAATAAGTATGAATTCCATATGCCATAACTAGAAAGTACAGGACACTGATAAAACTATTTTGAAAATTGTCTAAAAATATATATAATATTTTGGGCTGATTAATCTTTCCCACAGTGGGAATGGGATTGTAAAACCAGTCGATTAAAATTGAATTACTTCTAGTTTGGTTAAAGTCTGTGTAAAGTAAAATTTGAGAATTTGTGAATTGTAAACGCATAAATGTTAGAAATGCATTGTTGAAACATGTTACAAAGACTGTGAACTACATAATACTTGATGGTGGAGTTATATTGTTAAACAGTTTTTCACCATTTTTTATGAGCAGGATTTATTGGGCAGGGGATCAAAAATAATTAAAAGTTTAGTTAGAAAGCCAGATTCAGACATAGCCCGGCCTTTTGATTCAACTAATAATATAATTGCTTTGAGTGACAGCATGAGCTCTGCTGGTTGCAGTAACAGTTAAAACAGATAAATAATGCAATTTTCATTGTCTTTGTAAAGGGATACTCCACCGTTTTTTCATATTTCCTTAACTAAGACGAGTTGATATACCTCTGTCGTCTCAGTGCGTGCGCTCAATCGCTCTGACGCGCGAGACACTTTGATTGCACTTAACTAGCCCAGTTCATTCAATACGGGCCAAGCAGAGAAGCGACCAAACACCTCCACGTTTTACCTCGGCGCAGTAATATCATCACTCCGGAGAGGGAGAGGACTTTTTACGAGAGATGATATTACTGCGCCGAGTCAAAGTGCTCCCAAGCACTTGCTATGGTATTCTGCCATACAATATAGTTATCCATTTTACACGCTTAGAAAAGAGCAACGTTTTATTTTGTGTCAGCGTCCTTGGTCGAGTTACACTACTCTAGTGTATTTAAATAGGGAAAACGTGGAGGTGTTTGGTTGCTTCTCTGCTTGGCCCCTTTTGAATGAACTGGGCTAGTTAAGTGCGATCAAAGTGTCTCGCGCGTCAGAGCGATTGAGTGCACGCACTGAGACAACAGAGGTATGCATCAACCCATCTTAGTTAAGGGAATAACAGTTTAATATGAAAAAACGGTGGAGTTTCCCTTTAAGAAAATTATGCAAAATAGATGTGCATGGCCAGTGAAAAATAATTCTGGACCCAATTAACAAACCTTATTTTGTAATTCCGACTAATAGCAGTTTCATGCTGTAAAATACAGGACTCACTGTGAGTTGGCTGGTTTCTCTTAGAAAACTCAGAGCACGAAGTCTCCCTCTTTGCTGGGCTCGAAGGTGGATGGCACGATGATGTACTCTCCGGCCGGCAGACGAAAGCGTGAGCTCTCCTCCCGCAGGTTGATGAAGAGCTCAGAGCGAGCGCTGGACACGTGACTGACGAAATTCCGCTTCAGGTGCATGGCCGACCTGCCCGTATACTGAGCGGAGAAACACACACAACATCAACTGAGAGTCGAAACTCTGAGGGTCAAAACTTTGAAATATCTCGTATTCAAACGGCCTCTCATCGTACCTCATTTATTGACGCAAGGGAGCCACCGAGCACTGCCCCCACTGCTTAGGGAAGAAATAATACAAATTAAATAAATACACAAATAAAAAACTTTGTACCTTTTATAGTTAGCAGAATAGATAGCAGAACATTACAATCTAAAATTGCTCTTTAAAGCATTAAAATCACAAAATTAAAAGTTAAAATAACTAAAGTAAAAGTACATTTTAGTTGCTATGAGACACACACATTAACTTACCGGTAGTGATTATGACTAATTTGCTTACAGTATTTTATTAGCAGTAACTAACCCTTTTACAGTGCAATTATAAAAATACATGTAGGTTTAAAATTCTACAAAAGGCACATACTCTGTGCAATGAGCCGCACTAGATGTAATGCAGACTTTTAAACATGGACAAAACTCGTCTGTTAATAATATGCTCAGAGTTTGTTACTCAGACGCAAAAAGTGTGCTGAATGAAATAAAACGGTACTAGCCAAAACCACCACACAGTTGCTTTAAGTGTGAGTTAGATGTATACTAATTTTTATTAGACAATGACACGATTATAGCCTATAAATTAGGATTTGAGTATAGTAAGAGAGGTTAACACAATGTATCCTGGTTAACACAATGTATCCTTTATTAATGGGTCGTGTTTACTATTTATACTTGTTTTATGTATCACAACAGAAAATATAATGTCATCATAAATATGTAAATAATGGTGTGACGTCACATGCCATATATATATATATATATATATATATATATATATATATATATATATATATATATATATATATATATATAAAGAGTTCAGATGCAGAAGCCTCTAAATGCCAATTGTAATTTTCTTGTACAATTTGTATTTTTATCAGTGTAGGTTCAGTTATTTCAATTTAAATAGCAATACATAAGTTATTTTCTACCACTGCCTCTGATGTCTCTATAATTGTTAAAGATAAATCTGACGATATCATGTTATGAAAACATCGGCCAACATTAGTCTAATTAAACTATTAATTGCTCAGACAACTTGCAAAACAGTAAAACTAACATGAAAAAGAATCGTGATAATATTGTGAATCATATTTAAAAAATGTAATAAAATAAACTCGATTGGATATTGTTTTCCATATCGCCCATCTCTTTCATTCTTTCCCTTGGCCATTCTCGCTTCCAATCTCGCGATATTACCGTGAATGGACAGTAATGACGACGACTGTTAAACGGAACAATATATAGCTTATCGAACCTTACACTTTTGTTTCCTGAGGTTTTTTTTTATCTGTGTGCTACACACTTATGTCTTCTCCCTGAAAATCGACGTAGCAACCGCAAAAGCACAAAACGACACTGAAGCGGCACGAGTACGTAGGCCTAATCGACATCTGTAAAAGTAACTTAGGCCTCCGCGACACAAATGTGGAAAAGCATTTCCTGAATATCGAGTTAGGAAATTCATTCAAAAAACTGCATTTACAATTTTCTAAGCACTGACATGCATTTAACTCATGACCTGCGTATATTTGTGAAATCAGACTTACCTTTTGGGTCCAGCGCCCTCGCAGACCTTCTTTTTCGTGCTCTTCTCTTAGCCAGTCTCGCGATCAGAAAGACGGTCAGGATAACGGTCATATTTTCAAAATTAAATAAGCGCGCGCAGTTTCATTGGCCAGTTTAATGAATGACAGACAGATTAACCAATCATAATCAAAGCAAATAAGGTTATAACCAATAGGAATTGTTTCAGTGTGGTAAAGCAGCGCAATATGTTTTAAAATATTTATATCAGAAGGTTCATGATAAAAATATAAAATTATAATAAAATAATAATAACAATGATCTTAATAATAATTTAAAAGGGAGAAATTATTTATTCTGTACATACATTCATTGATTCAACATAGATCTTGAAAAAAAATCAAAGTTGATTTATAAGTGTTTTTTTAACCTTTTTCATCCATTTAGCATTAAACATTATTTCAACGTAGTTTCAACATTGAAAGAACAACTGACATTATTTCAACCATATTTCAACGTTGAAGGTTGGTCATGTACTGGATGGTTTTCAACCATTTAGCATTAAACGTTGTATCAACGTTGTTTCAACGTTGAAACAACAACTGACATTATTTCAACCATATTTCAACGTTGAAGGTCGGTCGTGTGCCGGCTGGGCTAAGAGAACATCAGGAGGATTCAAATTGTTTTTTTTTACTGAAATAGTGTAGTAGATTTTTTATTTTATTTTAGTAGTAGATTTTTAACCTATGCTATGGCCATGAAAATAAATAGTGTCATGTAAAAGGTGTTAAAAGCTAAACTTTTTTTTAAATAGTATTCTATTGTTGCGGGCCAAACATTGAATGGAAAGGATGTATTACTTTATGTATTAAAGTACAATAACATAGTTGCAAGGTTGTGAATGCATTTGTCAAGTATTTTTTTGATGCATTCTCCCCCAAACCACGCCCACCCCTTAGCCACGCCTCCTCAAAAATCACAAAAATCCTGTTTTCTGAAAACTAAAATATGGTCACCCTAAATCATAGCCTACTTTGTTCTCAAATTGTTCATGTTAACAACATCAGCATTGCTTGACTAACGTTATTTAATGTGTTTTATGATTACCTGTGTAGTTCATAATTCATATTCTCCATAATAGCTAAACGAGAAAGGCACAACAAAGGAAACTCCATAACTGTGTGAATTAAGAAAATGTACTGTTACACGATTGAACTATTGAAATGTCTTACTTGTTCAGCAGAAAAAGCTGTCTCTTCTTCCGTTTCGAACCCCTTCGGGAGTTCACGCACCTTTCAAAAGCCCCACCGATGTGTATCCTTGTGTTCGCATGAGACGGTTTCTTTCTCTTTCCACCTTAAATCCGAAGTACGAAGTCTTTTGGGTTTTATAACTGGTCAATCTCCAGTTGAAATTGATGATTGTTGTTGATGACTGGATCCGCCATAAGTTTAATCATGTAAAGTGCTGTGAGAAAAGCCTATCTCTACATCTCCTCACGCGCAGCCGGCTAGCCGAAACTCCTTCTTTATGTGTACGGATGTGACGTAATGACGCAAAGACATGCTCGAATTTCCCGCGGAAACCCACTAGTACCACTGGAATTAAAATCATTATTACAAGCTAACCGTTTTGAATCTAGCTATGGCAAGCAGACAGTTTTGAACACTGACTGAAGATGTTTTTTTTTTAAATAATTATTTTGGATTATTTTTAACTTAAAAAAGTTACGGACAGCAGCTTTAATCTGTGATATAATCTCTGTTCTCCAGGAGTGTTTGCTGGTACAGACGCAGTGAAGTCAGTGTCAGTGATGGAGGGAGATTCAGTCTCTCTAAACTCTGATCTCACTGAAATGATGGATGAAGATCTGATTTACTGGAGGTTTGGAGATGAAAACAATTTAATAGTTGAAATCAGTGTAATGGCTGGCAGAATCACTGTATATGATGATGTTCCTGATGGGAGATTCAGAGGCAGACTGAAGCTGGATCATCAAACTGGATCTCTGACCATCACACACACCAGAACTGAACATACTGGAGTTTATCAACTAGAGATCAAAGATCGTGTGAGCAAGAGTTTCAATCTCACTGTCTATGGTGAGTTAAATATTTTGTTTGTAATTAAAGCGGATACATAGGCCTATTAAATGAATAATTTTAAAAACTTGAAATTATAAACATCGAGATACACACATATTTTTGTCTTTCTTTTTCAACCTTGAACACTTTCCTTTTGATTCATTATTATGAAGTGTTCATCTTTTTTAAATCACAGTAGTCTACTGTTTGTGATTGACATCACAAACTCTCAACACACTGATACTGTGAAAACAGTCCTCTTATTTACTGATATATGATTTATCCTGATGTAATGTTTCTAATTTTTCTCAGTTCGTCTGCCTGTTCCTGTCATCAGCAGAGACTGTTCTTCATCTTCTTCATCATCATCATCATCATCATCATGTTCATTGGTGTGTTCATCAGTGTTGAATGTGCATGATGTGACTCTCTCCTGGTACAGAGGAATGAGTGTATTGTCCAGCATCAGTGTGTGTGATCTCAGCATCAGTGTGTGTGATCTCAGCATCAGTCTCTCTCTACCTCTGGAGGTGGAATATCAGGATAAAAACACCTACAGCTGTGTGCTGAACAATCCCATCAGCAACCAGACCACACATCTGGACATCAACACACTCTGTCACACATGTCCAGGTACCACAGCACTGATGATATTTTAACAAGACTACTAACATAAGATGCCTGATATGATGAATGAGCTTCTGTCATCATCATCATTACTTATAATACTAATGTATTTTCTTGTGTGTAGCATAAAAGGTGATATTTTTTAGTTCATGACAAGATACTAGAGTCAGTTGCTATGATTACTATCGCTCATTAGTTTCTCCAGAAGTCCACGCCCCCTGTTGTGATTCTGTTGAAGCTGTGCTGCGATTGGTCGTCACTGCGCTGATGGGCGTGGCTTCTGCGGCTGCTGTTGTTCTTCTGGTCAATGACGTCAGAGCTACAAGAGGTAACAGGAGAACAGAACAGATATCAAAAATATTGTCACATATTGCAGTTTTAATTCGTAACGATAAAAAAATATGTGTGGTTTAATTGTTTAGTGATGGTGAAAAAAAAGCTTTGTTTACCTATTCTCTCCTCTTAACTGTTTGGGAATAGGTTGATTATACGAATTTGGTGCATTGGGGCCATCTGCAGTAGGGGTTCAGCGAAAAAATCGGCAGCTCGCAGCAGGAGGTAGTTGCCGTTGACAGCCGGAAGCCCTGCCACATTAGGATGGACCTGCCATTTCGTGGAAGCCAATCAGTATCGTCCAAAGTAGTAGCAACCAATCACATGTAACTGGAAGTCAACCGACAACGGCTAATGGTCAATGGTGGCGCCGGCGATAAGAACATTTTAAAACTGTTTAAAACTTTCTACGAACTTTACCATCTAGTTCAGGATTGTGGTCTATCATTCTGATTTCAGAACAACATATACAAAGCCTGTTTCAACAGTTACAGCTGCTTCATTAAACAAAGACAGAATGCATTAAAGTAGGCTAGTACTGCAAATGTAAAATTTTAATTAAATGATAGCGAAATATAATTTTAAATAAAGGTAATCGATGGGACAAAGTTCTTTTTTCTTCTTCTTTTTCACAGGACTTTCATTATTTAAGTTTAAATGTTGTATATTGAATACGTATAAAGAATATATTAAAAAAATATACAATATGATTACATAGGCATTTCTTTCTGTATGTATATATTTAATTATTTAACAAACATGTACACTCATTCATAAATTATATTTATACACGTAAAAATTCACAATGTATATATTATAGGCTATTTATAATTGTAATAGGCTATATTTCGCTGCGTGTCATCCGCACCAATAACAAAAAAAAAAAACATAACAAATTATTTAGCCTTTGTTGCTTCAAAGAATAAGAATGCCTTTTAGAATTCCCCTTATAGGACTACAATAAAACGAGGTTGATCGCGATTTAAAGCGCTCTGTATCTGCTGCTCACTCGCATTCGTTTAGCTGGTATGAACGCGTTTCGTCAACAGTTCAGGTTTGTTGGCCAGATGGTTGACAATCATAGGCTACACACTGCTCAAACATTCTAAACCTGGATTGAACACTCCAATTGATTTTATGAAAAACCTTTAAATACGTTAGCTACAATATTTATAATTTAAAGGGTCATTCCACCCATTTCAACATTAATCTTTATTGAAAGTGGCTCATATATGTAGTCGAAATGTAAAAGAAATTTTGAATTTGGTGCCATCTTGACCGAGAAAAGACAGAAAATAACTGAAGGGCGCATTTGTATGTAAGACAACAACTCCCACAATGCACCACATTGCACAGCTCCTCAAGCCACTCCCACTAATCCAGAACAGCGCAAACATCAGAGAAATCACTCTTCCTTCTACAAGGCTAACGTTAGCTGCCAAAAGAGTTTGAAATTCATTTCACACAAAATGTCTAGTCATACTTGCCAACCTTGAGACCTCAGAATTCGGGAGATATTCATGGGGGGGGGGGGTCGTATATCACAAACGCAACTTTTTTTTGTACAATATTTTTTGTATCTACATATATTTTGTATAATAGAGAGCAATTTTCACTGACAGCAGCCACGAATTATATATATCACAATCATATATCACGAACGCAAATTTTTTTGTACAATATTTTTTTGTGTGTGTGTATATATATATATATATATATATATATATATATATATATATATATATATATATATATATATATTGTATAATAGAGAGCTATTTTCACTGACAGGAGCCACGAATTACTTACAAGAGAAGTGTAAATACAAAAAGCCTACTTTATCCGTGTTTCTGCTTGTGCTTTCATCACACATCAGTCAGGGCTCTCAAGTGTCACGCATTGAGCGTGACAGTCACTCATTTCGGTCTTTTGTCACGCTCTCCCGCCACACATTGTATTTCTCACGCTGAAAAACTATTTGTAATATATTTAATATGCCGCAGCGCCCAAAACTCTGGCCGCGCCGCTCTCACTGTGGAACCGGCAGGAATCAAGCGCGTCTTCTCTGGTGTTGTTCGTGTTGTTAGCCAATCAAAAAATGTCACTCTCGCACCCGCACTCGGAAATCGGGAGAAATTCGGGAGAAAGGTCGGTCCGGGAGATTTTCGGGAGGGGCTTTGTAATTCGGGAGTCTCCCGGAAAAATCGGGAGGGTTGGCATGTATGTGTCTAGTTAGTTGGCTGTGGCGAGCAGGACGAGGGCGAGGGACATGAGAGGACGGCGCGAGTCATAATGAATGACACCTGTGAGACGCAGCGGTCTTATATCTCTCACGGAGGAGCGGAGGCATAAAAGGAACAGGCCTGATGTTATGTTATGTTTTGTTTCTGTTGTGTGTGGCCAGCTGGCTTAAACTTTTGTTTTGTATTTGTTTATTTGACTATTAAAATGTTTAAATGTTCGCCGGTTCCCGCCTCCTCTTACCACAACAACGAACCCGTTACATTGGCAAAGTCATTAGCGAATTACTCCTCGTTTGTATTTCTTTCTATATGGTGAATTATTGCATGATACCTGGATGTTCAGTCAGAACATATGCGGTGCGAAACTAGGACGGTTCACATCACAACACAAACGTCCGTGTGCTCGTCTGATTTAGAAATTTTGTCCAGGAGAAATTGCCATCGTTGAAATTCTCTGCAGCAGAGCAGACGGACTCTTATCTGTGTCCGAAGCGCACAGCGACAGCACAGGCACCAGCAGTCCGCCTCAGCTCGAGCCAGCCCGGGCTCAGTCCGCGACTGGCAGCCGCCTCCTGTTCCTCAGTCAGCCTCAGCTGCTCTTCACTATACTGCGGCTCGTAAAGATAGCCACGAACATCGGATTCGAGCAGCAGAATTTCAAAATCCTCTTCTTCCATATTATGTTTAGTTTATTCCGTCATTGTCGTAACTTCCTATCTCCACAGCGCTTGTTAGCTTAGCTTATAAACAAGATGGCTGATATTAATTTCAGTATCTGCAAGTGAAGTCCCACCCACTGATCTGTGATAGGTCTGTTAGTGCATTAGGTCCAACCCCCTATGGGCGGGTTTGAAATGGTGCTTGTAGTCTTTACAGAAATCCCCCCTCTTACACTTCCTCCTACAATGACGTAAAATGATGATTTTTGCGTCATTGTAGGAGGAAGTGAAAAAGGTAAATAGTGGATTTCTCTCGTCTCAGGGGAAAATGAGAGAGTGTTGCACGACCATTCAATAGTATGACTGGGTTTCTAACAATGGAAAGCTTAATGCAAATGGGTGGAGTGTCCCTTTAAAGGTGCCCTAGAATGTTTTTTTTTTAATTATTTTATAATGTTTCCTGGGTTACCCTTATAATGTTAGTATGTTTTTTAGATCAAAAATAGTCATAATTTAGAAATAAAAGGCATTTTTCCTAGCCTGATTTTAGCCTCTGATTTGAACACACTGTTTGAAGGGGCGTGTCTGCTGTGAGAACCGGCCACTGCTGTGATTGGCTGACATGCTTGCATATGAAATAGATATGTATTACATGTGAAAGTACAGATATTATACGTTTTTACTATTACAGCTATCGAGATTAACGAATCGTGAGATGTTTTTAAAGTATTTAGATCTATTCCCATCACATAAAATGTTACCGTGATCAGCATTGAGCAGATGACAGTCTGTTGATCGCGAGAATGAAGATCTTATCATTGCAAAGCAGTTTCTGCACTCGCTCTAATGCTTTCACCAATGCAAGCACGATTATGTACATACAGTAAGAGCTTCGTTGTGCAGTGTAACGTGCGTCATTGATTTCATAACGAGTTGTCCAGATAAACTCGCGTGTGGAAAGATTGTTCTTTGTTCGCTTTCTGTATATAATTTATTCACAATTTAAATAAGTTTTTTTTTTTCATCCTACTAGCTAAAAGAAACAATGTGAAGTTGATATTTTAGTCACTGGTTTGACTTACTGAAGCATAAAGAGTATTGAACGATTTTGAGAGACTGATTACCTGTCTGAACTTGAACAATTACACATCAGAAAGTGTTGCTTGGTAGCTCGATCCGAGGCCAGCTCTGTCGAGGAAACAGTCGTCGGTGAAATGTTTGGAAATTTTCAGAGAAAATAAAATTAACCCATTGTTTCTTCAGAGGCTCGGATGAAGGAACTAAAAAATACTTTTGTGTTCATGTGTACATCCAAACACTGAGCTACTGCCATGCTTCGGCTGCGCAGTTCCTACTGGCATTGAGGGCTGGCATATGCAAATTTTTGGAGGCGTACATATTAATGATCCCGAATGTTGCGTCACAGTCGGTATTATGTGGAGATTCGCCTGTTTTTCAGGGTGTTTTTTTAAAAACGAGATTTAAACAAATACTAAGCAGCGCTTCTCTCTTTCACTATTTCGGGAATGTTTAGTCGCGCCGTGAAGTTCTGAAGTCGTTGCCCCTGGCAACCGATAGCGTCTCCTACCATCATGGCCGACCCCGCCCAAATCGGCACGTGACTCCTCACTCTCAATAGCGAGTAGGGGTGCACGATTCAGAAAATGTCACGATTTGATTCGATACCGATTTTTAGGCTCAAGATTCGATTCAAAATCGATTTTCGATTCAAAAACGATTTCTCAATTCAAAAAACGATTCACAGTATATAAATGTAGTTTACTTTTTCCTATGTGATTGATTGTAGTAGACACACTTTAACAGAAAAGAAACACAACAAATTAAATGTATTTGATGTCTATGCGCACTACCGGCACATCCGGGAACTTAACTGTCAATTTCGTCCCCGCCCCTTTTTAGGGGAAAACAAACTAAACTTCCCATAGACTTCAATACAAAATAACTGCACAAACTAACGTCCGTACACAGCCGGCAGGCGTGAATAACTGAAGAAATCACTAAGATTAAACATGTCAAGTAATGTCCACCCTGTCTGCCATAGAGCGTGGAAGATGCATCAACAAACTTCATTTGGTCAATTTAAAAACATGTCCCTTCATTCTCCTAGCGTCAAATTGGTGAAACAATCCCACCCAGTGGGGGTATATATATCATAAGATAATACTATAATGTATATTATAAGACATATACATATATATATATATATTTTTTTTTTACTTTAAAAAACGAAATAAAATCATTCACTGGGTTACTCGATGAGGTAGGACTACCAGTAAATGTCCGGGTAATTACACCTCTGGCCACTGGGTGGGGTTGTTACACCAATTTGACGCTGGGAGAATGAAGGGACATGTTTTTAAATTGACCAAATGAAGTTTGTTGATGCATCTTTCACACTCTATGGCAGACAGGGTGGACATATAAATTACTTGACATGTTTAATCTTAGTGTTTTTTAAGTTATTCAAGCCTGTCGGCTGTGTACGGACGTTGTTTAGTGACACTATTTTGTATTGAAGTCTATAGGCTGATTTCACGCAGCCGCCATTTTGAAATCGCTCCGGTGGGAAGAAAACCGGAAGTGTCGCTTTTAATCATAGGAGAGTCGCAAATGCGATGGCGTATTGTTGTGTTTAATGTAGAAATTACTTATTCTAAAAATGTACATACATTTCTTTCATACTTTAGACTATATACAGTGAAATTAATTTATAAATATATATTTTTTTTTAATTCAGAACGAAAAAAAAGAAGCAGGAATGAACTATACCCTATATTGGATATTAACATCCAATAGTGTAAATCGCGGCAGCAGCTTCAGGTTGGTAGTCCAAGCATTGTTGTCTATCTGTACTTCCGGGGTTCTTCCCACCGGAGCCTCACTTTCGATTTCAAAATGGCGGCAGCGTGAAATCAGCGTATGGGACGTCTTTTTTATTTTCCCCTAAAACTGGGCGTGAACCTGTTAAGTACAGAGACATTCTATGACGCTGTGCTGGTAGTGCGTATGTAGAGAGGTTTAGATAAAGGGGTTTGAGAGTGATTAATTATCAGTATCTAACCGGACGAAAATGTATTTATTCAATGTTGTCTACATTATATTGCATCTGCAGCAGCATTGTGAACTAAAGAAACGTTTAGCCATTAACTTTTAAATGCATCATTAACAGTTACATTCAAATTCCAAACACATGAGGAGAGTCTCCGCATGAAATACCCACGACTGGCAGATCAACGAGCTTCAACATTTCTCTCCGAAATGGTAAGAAATTATATTAGATTGAATGGAGGATTTTAACTGTGAGGAGATGATTGACAGGGCAGTTTACGGTGACAGGATGCACGCGGCAGATCTGTCCGTTAAAGATGACGAATTAGGTAGACTGGGTACAGTTGAGACACCTTTTGCGTTTTGATTTTTCACACAAAAATAGATACTGAAAAGAAGGGAATTTCTACATGACATGCCACATGACATTTCATTAGATTGTAGACTAAGATATTATCAATCAATAATACCCATAAGTAGTTTATATTTTCCACAATTAGCTCATAAAAATAAGGTGCTTTTTGTCTTAACTTTGTCTCAACTGTACAGTTGAGACAGTACCATGGTACAGTTGAGACACCCATTTTTAATGATGTAAAGGTAACTAAATGTTCATTGCACATATAATAAATAAAGACAAATAAAGAAAAAAACAATTGGGCAACATGTTTATTTATTCATCCATTTAAATTATTTAATTTTATTTAAATTAGCACTGTTTAAAATATACAAAACAGGAACAATATATTTAATATATTTATTATTAATACACAGTTTAAATGTCACAAATATCAAATTTTATTTTCATTTGCGTCCTATGCTGGCTAATTACGACGTTAAACCTGTTATCATAACACTGAACAACTAAACAGTGTGTTTCTTAATAGAAATCTAGCGGGGGTACAGTTGATACACTGTGTCTCAACCATACCCCGCTGGCCACCTCGCACATTTCTCTAGATTTTGCAATGATCTTGCATGACACAATACATGAAAAATGCCAGTTTTTAGAGCACTGAATAACGTTTGTGATGACACCAATTACGTTTAACAGTCACATAAGGATAATAAGCTATTCATTCTGGAGTGTGCATGGTGAAGTGAACGCCTTACCTTAGAAAAAAAACTTTTGCCGATATCTTCGGATCGGAGATGCGTCCATTGTTCAAATTTCCCACGACCAAAGAGGACACTAATACGCATGTGCACAGCAAAAATCACAACTTATGCTTGCTGCGCACGCAAGTTATTTAAGGTGTCTCAACTGTACCTATGTCTCAACTGTACCCAGTCTACCCTATGTCCCACAGCTTGCCTACTCTTTTGCTACACACTCAAAAGTATGTACTTTTGCTTCACAAAAAGAGTAGCCTACATACGTAGGGCGTAGTATAAGTAAGCAAATTGGGACTCATATCTGAGAGATATGTGCTGCGGCTTGCTAGCCTGCTGTCTGAAAGCACCTGAAGGTCGTAGGCTAAAGTTATTCAGAAGTTTGTCGGTGAAAAGTAGTGATGGGCAGATCGAGGCTTCGTGAAACACTGAAACAGTGAATCAAATGTGCCGTATTGTGCCGAGGCTTCGAAAAAAAACCGACATCCGTCTCCACGGTGACCCCTAGTGGTCAGAACAGTGTAAATGCAACAAAAACCTGGGTCAAACATGCATGAAAACACCTTTTAAAATCTATTGCAACTTTTTTACTGAAAGCCCTTAAAGGGGCAAGCATAAATAAATTTGATGGAAAAATGATTCATTGCTATTTTTGTATGTATCTAGACTAAAATGACACAGTTCATGCATTTTTTTCAATATATGACCTTTATTTTATAAGTTACACTCTGTATCTCCCGAGATACATAAACCATTTAGGGTAACATTCTGCAATGTATTCTTTTTTTATTATAGTTCATATGACAACTTTTAAAACATTTAATGAACAATTAATTAGCTACATTTTTTCATGTTATCTATACAACATTAGAAAAATTGGAAAAAACTGAACTTTTTCTCCCAAGATGCATTGCCTATGTAGGATATACATTTAACATTTCATAATTTTTTTAACAGTTCATGTGCCGATTTTTAAAACACCTTTTTCCTGTTTTGTTTTTTTAATTCTACCATTTTCCCTGTGGTGCCCCACACCAGATATATTCTATGGGCAATGTAGGCTGAGAAAACAGTTGCGAGCATTTTGTCCAGTGACCAGGCAAAGCCTCACTTTGCACTTCTGACACATGATGGATGTCTGGCCATCCTGACACATCCAAAACCTTTATCCTATTCAATATCTGTATAGAGAACAGGCCTCAAAACATAAGAATATCTGTGAGTGATCAGCCCGGTTAAATACCCTTATATGGGCAATGTATCCCCCAGGATACAGACATTCAATGCCTGATAATCAAAGTTGTGAGAAGATTATTTTGAAAATATCAACAAGAACATGTAAAACTATCCTTAAAAAACTGTTTTCTAAAAGAAAATCACTCTAAAATATCATAATTGTGAAAAATATAAAAATGCTTATCTCATGGCCAGTGTCTTTGTCCACGTATGTTGCCATTTTGGATTTTGATACAAATTTTTGGAATGTTAGCATAAAGTCACATGACCTGATTACATGACCCATCACCCCATCAGTGTTTCTCATCAACTGCAACCAAATAATGCCCCTCCCCCCATAGCCCCTCCCCCTTACGGCCTGTTAAATGTCTGTATCCCCCAAGATACATAAACTCTTTAAGGGTTAAAATCTATTGGAAATTTTTTACTGAAAGTAAAATCTTTCAAATGCAATTATCTAATCATCTAATAAGATTATCAAGTGTAAACATGTTCTTTTATCAGTTGTTAGGGTTTGTTTTCTTTGTCCTATGAATGGATCAGCTAAACAGACAAATAAGATTAACTCATTTTAATTATAGCCTACTAATGTATAATTTAAACATCTACAAATGTATAAAACTGATCAGAAATCAGGTAAACCCACAGACACGTGTTCATTGTTGCTCATGAATAATGCTCATTGCAGCGGTGAACCATTGAAATTTCGAAGTGTTTCGAAACAGTTATGACGTAATGAAGGCTCGTTCACTGAAATCACGAGACTCTGACAGATCGATACACGCTCCAAATCATTGATTCGGAACAAAATATTCGTAAAGGCTTCGAAGCTTCACGAAGCAGGGTTTTGAAATTGCTATCACTAGTGAAAAGTGAAGAGTAATACCCTTCTAAGTTTACCCTCTCAGGTCAATGCGGCTAATGAGGTATATTTTTCTTTCTTTGCCATTTATTTGTGTTACGCGGCTGTGTTTGCAAGCCAATTAATATAGCCTATTGTTTTACATGTCATAAATGTAACGTTATGCTTTATTCTTAGTTTTCTATGTGAGAATTTTTCTATAGTATTCTCTACAAGTAGGCTATGTCAAGAATTTAAGGTTAATTTACGTTTTCTGAGTTTTTATTTATAACCAGTTCTGACGGCAATGTGAAAATGTATGAAGTGAGCATCGAAGGACATGTTCGAAGACTGTCACCGAATAAATGTTAAAACCAAAACCCAGGAACGACTTGAGCCTTTATTAAACCTCGAGGGGAGTAATGGTGCGTTCAAGTGCGATGGTAATTATGGTAAATACCAAAAGCCGACGTGGAAAATGCACATGAACACCCCCTCATGTGGTATTTTCCACTGGGCAGCTCGAGATGAGATAACCTTTGACCTTTTCGAAATGGCTTGAATGGTAAAAATATGTACTATTCATGATCTAGACAATATACAGCATATTATTTACAGTCTGAGTTTTGATAAATCATCTTCTTGCTGTAGCAGATGACTTAAGCAATCTAAAATAGTTTTAGCTAAATAACAGGGCCCGTATTCCTAAAGAATCTTAATGCAAAGAGTAGCTCCTAGTGACAAAATTCTAAGAAAATTCTTAGAAATGTGGGCGTTTACTCTTAAAATTAAAGAAAAAATCCTAGTAAAGAAAAAAGTAATTCAGAAAGCATCTTAACCCTTAAAAGAGTTCTTAAGGTCAAAATTGTTAGGAGCACGGACAAGGACTTTTAAGAGGCTTAAGAGTTTCTTTAGCAGAGGAGAAAATGGCAGAAAGACGAAGAGGGAGAAGAAATGTGTTGCAGACAATGGATGACAGTGAGTTTGGTACATTAAAACCAACATTCAAACCACTACTTAAATAGACACGCCATGAGGAAAGAGTGGAACAATTTTTATCATTATAAGCCAAACAAATACCTTATAGGAAATAAACAGCATTGTAAATAAAAAAAGGATTTATATACACATATATACTGTGTGTGTGTGTGTGTGTGTGTGTGTGTGTGTGTGTGTGTGTGTGTGTGTGTGTGTGTGTGTGTGTGTGTGTGTGTGTGTGTGTGTGTGTGTGTGTGTGTGTGTGTGTGTGTGTGTGTGTGTGTGTGTGTGTGTGTGTGTGTGTGTGAAAACGGTCAAATAGGAAAAATTACGCATGTAATTTCAAAGTGAAGGCTTAAAATAGACCCTACAGGTGAAATTTGAATATCGTGCAAAAGTTATTATTTTGATGATTAACTACAGCTTATGAAAACCCCAACATTCAAAATCTCAGAAAATTAGAATGTTACATGAAATAAAAAAAATAAAAAATAATTTTAAACATTCCACATCTTTTGGAATTCTCTCCCACCTCACATTCGTCACCTAGACTCTCTTCTTCAATTCAAAACTCAATTTAAAACTCATCTGTTTAGATTAGCTTATTCAACATAGACTTTCATCGGGATTTCATTTTACTTACATTTTTTGATTGTACTTATTAATTTGATTTTACAAATGATATTATTGTTGGGCTAGTATTAATGTTCTGTTTTAAATGTGCTCTGTAAGGCGTCCTTGGGTGTCTTGAAAGGCGCCCTGAAATAAAATGTATTATTATTATTATTATTATTATTATTAAACACAGAAATGTCAGTCCTCTGAAAAGTATAATCATGCATATGTTTATAGTTATATATACTAAATATATTAGTTTCATATTTTAATTTTAATTACTGAAATACATGAAATTTTGCACGATATTCTAATTTTTCCAGTTTCACCTGAATACTTAAATCACTATTTTTTTTTTCCTTCTTGGACAACCAACCAATCACAGTCTTCAAAAGATTGTGTCATACATAGCAACGGGGTCAACCCTGCCTCCTCACTAAGATAAAAGTTTTTGTCTTTTCCTTACTCAGAGTTGCTCTCAGAACGATCCCGAATCACTCTTAAGCTAAGACTCCTACGTAAAAGTTTTTAAGCTAAATTAAGAGTTTTCTGAGAGGATTCTTAGATTCTTTATGAATACGGGCCCAGGTCTGGATCTCCATCTTTTTACCACATTACGAAAACAAAAGCACTTGAACGCAACACACTGGTAAATACCAGTTCACAAGTGGAAAATATCATATTTTCCATAGCACGTGATTGCACCATAACATACTGACTGAAGGAAGGCTTCAATAAGAACCATACAGCCTACATAAACTTCAGTTATAAAGGTTTAAATACATAATCATTAAAAGTCACTTTTTCTTTATGGAGAAAATTAAGATTTTAACTTCCAGAACCTACAATAGTACTACACTGTAAAAAAAAAAAAAAATGTTAGTTTAACTTAAAAAAAAAAAGAAAATTTAAGAATTTGCTTTATTACAAGGATGGAGATTGGTTCAATCAAAATAACCTAAAGAGCTAAAACCCAAATTAATGTCTGTGTCATTTTTACACGCTGGAGACAACTGGAGGAGTCAAAGGGTCTGAAAGATGACGTCATGGTAGCAGGTAGGTAGCCTACATGGTTTGATTTGATTTTGATGTGTTTTGATAGTAACACATAATGTATCTTATGTATTTGTACCTTAAGGAATTAGCTGAAATAGAGCAGTGTGTAATCGGGTACTGATCGGTGAATGACACATGATGTATCGCAGTAACGTCTCCAGTCTTGTTGGCTGTGTGTGTTCATGCTTTCAGGAGGCGTGGCTTTGGATGGCGATTCGCAGGGAGTGTGGGACGCACGCTTTTACTGCTATCAGGCTAAAGTTATCATTTTCATACAGCACCTTTAACTAATACACAACCATAAGAGTACTTATTGCAACAAAACTATGATAAACTGCTGATATTCCTCCATTTGTTTCTTTGGATAAAATCATCTGCTAAAAGATTAAATGCACTGCAAGTTTAGAAGCTGCAAATATCAGATATTTAAGTCAGTTTGTTATATGCATATTTAAAATAAGGTTGAAATGTTCTTGCAGTAACTTTTCTCACACAAATAATTACAGGACATTTAGTTGATAAAGTTACAAATTAACATCCAGCAAGAAAATGTGACTATAAGCGTCACACACAGTAAACATTATCTCTTTTTCCAGTAACAGCTGGTTTAATATTTGCATATTAGCTCAAGGTAAGTGATTTATGATTAAAGGGTACCTATCATGGAATTTTGAAAATTACCCTTCATGTAGTGTGTAACATAGATCTAAGTGAACAAAAACATCCTGCAAAGTTTTAAATATGAAAGTTCACCGTATACAAAGTTATTGTCTCTCAAAAGTAAGAGTCGACTCTGAGTCGCTGATATGAATCGATAGACGAACGATGCACTTTCGTACGTCACTTGTACAAGTTATTTGAATTCGACACGCCCACTCAGTGCGCGCGCGCGAGCAGACAGAGAAACCTGACAACATCATGTCGACGAGACTCTGTTCTGAAGTGCAAATCAAAAGCAAACTTTTTTTTTCACTGCCCAGGGACAAGCATGTGAAGACTCAGTGGCTAGAGTTTATATACAACTATACCACACAAGTATAGCCACCTTGAGCTGTGTTCGCGTTATTTTAATGACGATCGCTTCACAAACACAAATGCTTTCAAGTGTGGATTCGCGAGTCGGCTGATATAGTTCAATACCAAGTTTATTTAGATCAGCTTCCTCCTCCGAATCACAACCTGTAAGTACTATTAATAATTGTTGCTTTTATATGTGTGTGTGTGTGTGTGTGTGTGTGTGTGTGTGTGTGTGTGTGCGCGTGTGTGCGTGCGTGCGTGCGTGCGTGTGTGTGTGTGAGAGAGTGACAGCTTCTAGGTCTCCAATGTCATTTTTTTTGTTTTTTGAAATATGTGAAATTATGTGAAGCGTATTGTAGTACTGCAGTGCTTTATCAATATGTTTAAGCTTTGGGCTAACACAAAATATAACTGACTGCGTCATCTGACCAATCACCGCCGATTAGCGTCACGCAAAGGAGTCGTCAAACGAATCATATGGGAGTCGGTGAGCAAATCAGGTAAAAATAAATGCATATTATAAGACAACAAAAGTGTTTTTTTGTCATTGCATGCATGTAAAACTGTTGTTGGGGACTCCCAGAACAATATTAGGAACATTTTAAATGCCATAATAGGTACCCTTTAATAAGAGGCCAGCAAAGCATTTCATGTTTCAGCTCAAAAACACAAGTACATTTTCCCCATATGTATTTATTTGTCTTGCGGAACCAGTTACAATAATGTGACCTTCATCTCTCTCCATCTAAGAAAACAAGGAATCACAGAAAATAAAGACAGTGAAATGAACAGCTATACAGAAACTCAGCACATCTGACATCAAATCAGTGAATGAGATTCTGTTTAAAATGTTTATGATTTTTTTCAGAGCAGGTGAAATTTAAAACACAGATATATAAAGACACACTACAGAAGTTTAGTATCTCACCTCATGCTTAAGACAGAGCATATTCGTTATTTCTCTCCACATCTGCTTTGAAATATAATCACAAGCACAATTAAACACAAATTTTGCCACAAAGATGTTTTCCTTCCACTATGGTGTCTGTAGGTGATATTTACACTTTCTAGCTCCTGTGGCAATGGAACATCATCAGATGACCGCACTAGAGCTCCTGCGGCGATAGTACATCACACCAACAGCTGAAGCTGCACACACCAGCAGAACACCAACAACTATTCCTGCTACAGCTCCTGAAGACAGACCTGAACCTGGATCAGCTGAAGACGGACCTGAATCTGGAACTGATGAAGACAGACAGACATTAGTGTGAGTGAATCTGACTGTGTTTATACCGTATTCATAGATTATGAACCTTACAGGTCCAGTGTGGAGATGTACAAGACTTACTCCTCTGTTAACATATAAAATGATTATTCCATATTGAATGATTTATAAACCAAACAGAGCTCTCAGATTGCAAGCATAGAACCAGATAATAACATGTATGATTTATTTATTCAAAAACATGCTGTGATGGACCAGTTTCTATAGGAGATCAGATGAGTCTGTCAGCAGCGACTCTTAATGGGCTCCTTGCACGTAACTACTTCCTTACCGGACATGCGGCCTCGTCTTTTCCGGTGCTATTCTACACTATGAGATGAGATGTTTACAAGAGTTGCCGAAACTTACAATAACGGACGTATATCGCCTTTGTAAGTCCTCCTCCAAATCACCTACCAGCAAATTAGAGAGAAGGGCTTTAAAATGTATGCCTCTTCATATATCCACGGATATGAAGGTAAGTCTATATATCTCAAAATTTATGGCTTCCGTTAGTTTGCTAGCTTACATTAGGCTAATAAACAACCCCGGGCTGACAGAATATGCGTGTTATAATGCTGTACTCTTTTCTAGTATTAGGCGGAAAATGTGTACGTTGTGTATGTACGCCTTCAGACAGGAAGAGAGCGAGCCGTATTTACCCGTTGCGGATATGACGTCAGGTTGCTATGTGCAAGGAGCCTATTCAGATTTAAAACATCTCTATTATCTGTGAATTCCCTGAATGAACACTGTTTCTGTACTGTTCACATTAAGCCTATTGTCGTTTTATGTCACTCATGTTAATTTGAATGTAAATATTTATTTTCATTCTATAGGTCATCTTACTTTTAAAATATTTGTAAACTTTTTTTGATTACCATTTGAATTTTTTTCAAAAAAAGGCACTTTCAATTACCTGCTGTATGAAATGTGTTTTAAATTAACTTGCCTCGCCTTATGAAATCTGTGTGTACATATTCAAATAATTTTTCCAAAGAAAATTCATGCATTTGAAAGAATGACACTAGACTCATTGAGGTGATTATAAAGTGAAGCTCATTTTCTTGCTCATAAAGAAAAACTGTAAAACATTTTTAAAATCTCAAAAGATTTTACTGTAGGATTTAGCATATCTGTTTAATACTTCAGGGTAAATAACATTGAGTGACTCACCAGTGACAGAAACATTGAATATTTTTATGGTGTTATCTTGAGTGCTTCTTTTTCTAGGGATGATTTTTGTTCTGTCACACTTGCTGTTTCTGTTCAAGCTTGTGCTGGTTCCTGAGCTGTCGCTTCTGATAATCTCTGCTTCATAACGTCCAGCGTGTTCAGATCTGATGTTTGTGATGTTCAGAGATCCGGTCGTATAGTCCACCTCCAGTCTGTCTCTGAATCTCCCGTCTTCTCCAACATATAAACAGCTCGTATTGGGATGTTCGTCGATTTGAGCAATGCGAATGTCATTGAAATACCACAGCACCGTTTCATGTTGTTGTCTGGTAACACTAGTGTTTAGAGTGACTGAATCTCCCTTATTCACTGTCATCACTTCCTCTGTTTCAGCAGCGAACACACCTGAAGACACACATTAACAGTAACAGTATTAGTGTGTGTGTACATGTTTTACCTTTATTGTGGACCAGCATATAACAACAGGTGCAGATGAAAAGCCCTCACAAAGACAGTGTCTGTATACATTTGAGGACACATTTGTATCCAGAAGTGAGATAAATCTGACAAAACCTCTTACAACCTCCTTTGGGGACAACCTTATTTGTAAAATGGTATAGAAATATAGTAAATAATTTCGCTGCAGCCCTTTTTTTTTTAAATTTTTATTAAAGGTATGATTTGAGTTATGTTTAAAGTCCGCCTCCTCCTTCCCTGAACTTGAACTTTGTCCCAGTTACGTTTGATTACTTAAATTCACATTATTTTATTTAAATCTAATAAAACAGCCGCAAGTGCTGAATTACAGTTCTCATTACTTGACAAATGAAAAATTGTGGGGTAACACAACACTGTTTTACTTGGTTATAATAATCATAAAATACATGAGTGTGTTGAATGTTACATTACTCTGTGTGTTTACTCAGTGGCTGGTATGAGACATTTGATGCCCATTGCAGAACTATAGATTGATAATAGAATGTCATAATAAAAACTGGATGAATTATGGCATGCAATTCATTAAAAAGATATATTGTATATTGGAGAAAATGCTGTATTACTGTTACTATAAATAAAACTGAATATGATGTTAGTCACTTGACAAAACAGTGTTGTCTTTAAGATACAAACATGTTACTCACGGTAAATCAAGAAAACAAGAGATTCAAACAATAAGACTAACCGTAATAAAACAATGATTTGCTTTTTGTTGATAAAAGTATCTAAACGTTTGCTCATCTGTCTAATAAAACACATCATAAAGCATCTTTGGTGTTTCTATGGTTTCAACAAAAGTAAAATTGCTGATTTCTCTAGATTGAAACATTGCTGGAAACTTTTGGGATAATTTAAATAGGGGAGAGGGGGACACAACCTAACACTTTTTGACTTTCTCAGTTTGTGTAAATCTATTTAGGGTTCAGAGTATTTTTTTTTTTCAAATTAGTTTCACACATGTCTAGTACAATTATGTGGTTTTGTTTTATTAATACAGTGTATACTTTTTTCTTGATTTACCCTGAAAGAATGGAAGTGAAATGTGACAAGGTGGAGCACATTGTATGATCAATTTAATACAAGAAATAAAAAAAAGACAAACACATTTTGTTAATAAAATACAATTATTCTTTTTTTGTACAAAATAATAGCTTTTTTTTTCAAATTAAATAATTTTGACATTGAACACACTGCAAAACACAGTTATACAGCATAGTTCAAAACAATGCAGGCAAATAGATGAAGAAACATATTCATAAAAACACAGAGCTCATGACAACACTCCCTTCACACACAGCTCTCGCAGAACAGGACACAAATAGACAAGCCAGTAGGCTATGAATGCTGAAAATTTCCTGAAATACTCATTTCTGAATATTCAGGTTCTTCCTCTCAGTCTTTATTCACCTGTTTCTTGCGGTTTCTCAACAGAAATGTATAAAAGTGAAATATGCTAATTGCATCGGTAACTGTATGGAATAGCATCCCACTAAACACAATGATGTCCAAAAGACGTCTTTTCAACGTCTTTGTCACAAAAGTCGGACGTTGAAAAGACGTCCACTGAGGACCCAGAATGAAAAATTGTATGACGTATTTTTTTTGACGTGTTCTGCACGTCCGATATAGACATTCATTGACCCTCTTCTTCATACAAGGTTAAAAACTCAAATGTGGTCATTGTGGACATATTTTCAACATCATTTATGGTCTCATTTAGATAGAATTTATACTGTTTCTGGACCAAATAAACACTCTCTGGGTGCATTCAATTAAAACTCAAAGCAACTCGTGAATCATGAACATAAAGGAAACGTGTAAATCACACATCTTTGAATCATGAGAGAAACCAGATCTGAAGATAAAGTCTTTCTGGCTCAGACACTTGTGCTGCCCTTAATCACAGACATAAAATACAGATACTTTTACTATTTCTGTCAGACGTCTACAGAATATCTTAGTGAGAAACACAGGTTTAGATGTTGATATTTGAAGTGTCGCCATTGTGGTGATCTTTAGTTGGGCTCTTGGTCCCCGTTCTTCTTGCGTTAGCTTTTCTTTAGCTTCTGTGTTTGTGAAACACAATTGTCGTGGCAGAAAAAGCCAATATAAAGCAAGATCAGTTGAAATCAGCAAAATCTTCACAAATCAAGCATCTAATGTTGTTAGATGCTTTGGCATTTATAGCCGCCAACCTTGTTGAACTGCAATATTAGCACCAAAAGCATTACAATTATCACTTATTTATAGTGATAGCAATTTCAAAACACTGCTTCATGAATCTTCGAAGACTTTACGAATATTTTGTTCCGAATCAATGGTTATAATACAGCCATATATAATGGCAGCGTGTGTCGAGCTGTCAGAGTCACGTGATTTCAGTGAACGAGGCTTCATTACATCATAGCTACCTGTTTCGAAACACTTCGAAATTTCAATGGTTCACCGCTGCAATGAGCATTATTCATGAGCAACAATGAACAAGTGTCTGTGGGTTTACCTGATATCTGATCAGTTTTATAATTTTGTAGACGTTTTAATTAGACATTAGTATAATTAAAATGAGGTAGTTAATAGTCTTATTTGTCTGTTTAGCTGAGTCATTCATAGGACAAACAAAACAAACCCTAACAACTGATAAAAGAACACGTTTACACATGATAATCTTATTAGATGAGTAGATAATTGCATTTAAAAGGTGTTTTCATGCATGTTTGGCCTGGGTTTTTATTGCATTTACACTGTTCTGACCACTAGGGGTCACCGTGGACACGGGTGTCGGATTGTTTCGAAGCCTCGGCACAATATGGCACATTTGATTCAACTGTTTCAGTGTTTCACGAAGCCTCGATCTGCCCATCACTAGTGATTTAGAGATGGCTAAACATGATGCGCATGTGACAGATGGAAATAATGTGTTTTACCAGTAAATCATAGCAAGCATTTGAGTAAGCAGTAGTAACAGTTAATGGGTTCATATTAAGGTAATTTTGCAATTATCATAGTTTAATGGTATATCATATGTTATGGTTAAAGTTGATATTGTTAGTTGCAGCAGTTACAGTACTTTTATTATTTCTGATTTGTTCATGTGCAAAATGTCATTCTAACAACAGCAGCAGTAAGAGTGAACCAGAGTGTTGTAGTTACAAGAGGGCTCCAGCAGGGGGAATGTTTGAGCTATTTTACGGTGCACCTCGCTTCCTCCCCTCAGACATGAGGAAAGTTTGTGTCCGTGCATCTTTCATTCAACTATTCCCCTTTTCTGGTATGAATCTTTTTGTGAGAGACCGTGTGCGTCTGCGGCTGATTATGGATTGCTCGTCAACTGAGTCTTCCTCGGTCAGAAGGAATAGGCAAATCCAATGGTGCAGTTTTGAGTATTTATTGAGAAGGAGTCAGGTACATGGAGGTGATAATGGTTCACAGGTGTTAATATAACAAATAGGTGTGTTTGTGGGGACGTGTGTATATGTATGTGTGTGTGGTTATCTGAAACAGAAATACAATAAATTAATAAACATGTAGGCTATGGTTACATAAGTTGCATAAATAAATGACCCGCAGTACGACCAAAGTCCACTAGTGGGAGCTCTAACACTATAAATTAACTTGCATAGATGCCATAAATCTCCACATAGTGAAAAGTGCCAAAATAGGCGAACTATGCATTAAATATAATATTTATGGTTATTTGCAAGGCAATAACTAAAGTAAATACAGTAGATGGCTACTTTATGAGCGCATATGGAGCGCCGTAGCGCATATGAAGCGCCGTCGCGGCAACAGCAATATAACAGCAGTGAATTAACACGAGTATAACAACTTTGCCATCTGGGCAACAAACACGTCATTTATACGAAGCCGTACTTACATCTTAAGGACGCACACAGCACTCATACACACAAGATTCGCGCAGGATAAACAAAGGATGGCAATTCTCTGCATCGTGAATAATACTCTCATGTCACTGGACCACAACAACAGTGAAAGCGACTAGCACAGTTACGGCCGGGCGGTCGGAACTACAAACGAACACATGCATTATGGGTAACGTAGTCTATGGTAGGGCGCAGACTTTTAACACTTTTATAATATGTGTTATTGTTTTCCAGAGTAGGCTATTATGTGAATGTGTACATCCCTGCTGAAAAAAACAATAGAAACCAATACAGGATTCCTAATGGTTTTAATGGTTATAAAGGGAACTCTATTGGTTTTAATGGAAACTGTAATGGTCCTAGTGGATCTCTGTTGGTAATTTGCTTTCTTCTATTGGTGTTATGTTTTGTCTATCTGTC
Organism: Chrosomus eos; assembly: GCA_036326025.1. Taxonomy (NCBI): domain Eukaryota; kingdom Metazoa; phylum Chordata; class Actinopteri; order Cypriniformes; family Leuciscidae; genus Chrosomus; species Chrosomus eos. The sequence continues at coordinate 705,106 of JAZAVI010000060.1, forward strand.
TGTATTGGTTTTAATGGATACTGTACATGGTCCAAATGGGTCTCTATTGGTAATTTGCTTTCTTCTATTGGTGGTATGTTGTTTTCTATTGGATACCATTAAGGACCAATAGAACACATTTGCAACTTATAGAAGTATCTATTGGACACCAGTATGAACCATTAGGACTCCAATAAATGTGGTGTTTTCTTTGGTTTGATGATAATGATTTTATATACACGTAATTAATAGGCTATAAAGATTTTTTTTTCTTTTTACAATTATTGCAACAGCAAAATAGATTTAAAATTGACAAATAAACTAACTACTTTTTCAGTTTTATAATGTGACGTATTAAGGTTATCCTTGTGTTAAAGCCTATAAAAATGATACTATTAAATAAGAATTCACACAAAATGTTCATTATATGGGTCATGGGCCAACATAACTTTCCGTTTGGTCTCCTTTTCCCTTTTGACATGTAACTTATATCCAGAAACCAATTTCAATAGCACATTAGGTTTAATTAAATTAAGTAATTTATCGACATAGACATGTTTACTTCTAGGCCTTAGAGCTTAAAGGGACACTCCACCCATTTGCATTAAGCTTTCCATTGTTAGATACCCAGTTATACTATTGAATGGTCGTGCAACACTCTCTCATTTTCCCCTGAGACAAGAGAAATCTGCTATTTACCTTTTTCACTTACTCCTACAATGACGCAAAAATCGTCATTTTATGTCATTGTAGAAAGAAGTGTAAGAGGGGGGATTTCTGTAAAGACTACAAGCACTAGATCCCACCCTTTCAGACCCGCCCATAGGGGGTTGGGCCTAATGCGCTAAAAGACCTATCACAGATCAGCGCCAGCGCGTTTGATTTCACCGGCAGAAACATTTTGAAAATATGGACTAAGGTACTGAATATGCAGACGGATGCATTATGGAGGATTCGGATTACACATATTGTCAGCCAGTTTTTTTGGAAGCTAAGTTAGCAGGCTCTTGTTCTGTGGAGAAAGCTGAGTAGTAGGGGTTACCATCCTCTTTTTCCCGGACATGTCCGGCCGTCGATGTCCGGGATTAAGCTTTTGCTTTCTGCAGTCACCATTCATTGTTTACCTGCACAGCCTTTGTTTCAATCTAACTGAATTCATTCTTATTGGTGAATCTGAATGTAGTGTTTACATGAACCCTAAACAAGTGATTGTTTGATGTGTGTTTTAACATAGCTAAGAAAATTCCCGCTCCTCTATCTCTCCATGAGAGATACGCGACCGGTAACTTACATCTCACAGGTGTCGCTCATCGGTAATCACAACACCGGCCTTGCGCCGTTCTCCCTCACTTGTCCTGCTCGCAACAGTAAACATGACTCGCGTTTACTGATTACTAAACAATCTAAACGGCTTTGTCTCTTAGGCCTACGTTTAATGTTTTATGGCCGGCCTGCCTCGGATACAACGTGAACGGGCTTGGGTAGGGTTGGAGTTGATTTTTTGGGCCCGATCCAAGCTGTACTAACAACAAATTTCAGCGCCAGATCGCATCTTACTTAGTTATATATATAACTCTGCTTGTCAACTAGATGTTTCATTCGACTCTAATACATTTGTAAAAGTGGTGGGGACAAAATGGTAGCATTTTTTTTTTTGACATTCTGATAATCTTGTTTAATCTGTATTGTAAATATCGCTTTTATCTACATATTTTCATCTCAATTTGTGTGTAATGTTATTTTACTTACCTGTGTGATTATTTTTGTAATTTTGTAATATATAAATGCAATTCATTCAAAGGGGCTGCTTGTTTGTTGTATCAGGTATGTTTTGAAAAAAATGTTTTTTAGAAAAAAAAAACATCTGACAGGTATTCAGAAGGTATTCAGAAGGAGGTTATTAAATAATACACATAATGTATAATATTACTGTGGACATTAACTTTATTAATTTCATGTTTAGGCTCTTGTTGCATTTAAAACACTTACATCATGTTGCTTTAAATCAAAGATCAAGATTAAAAGGAGCAAATCCAATATAATATTTTATGAAAGCAAAAATAGTACAGAAAAAGAATGGCTCAAGAACATTTACCTGGCATTTACATTTGTTTACTGCATTTTATTTTGTGTCATCTTTAGATAACATAACTTGACTTAACACCAGCCAGCACACACAAACACAGACACACGTCTTTAGTCCCTTTCAAAAATGTTTGGAAAAGTGCAAATGTATAGTTTGTCTTCCACTTTGATAGACATGCATTTACCCTTAAGGCAACTCACAGGAACTAATTCTGTTTTGGATGATTCCCAGCATTGCACAATGGAAATGTGTGGAACAAAACCGCATGTTTGTGGTAGTGGAAATACTTCAGCTACCTTAAATGTTGTTAATAACAATGCTATGTGATCATCCGTAGCAGAGAAAGAAATGATTTTATCGATTTCCCCACATGTTCCATCTGTTAGTTTCACATAGCTTTCATCTCGTCTCTGAGATTGGGTGTAGTCTCTGCTACTATACACCAGACCTCCTTTGATCATACGTTTGTGCACTACAACTTCATCAGGTATGCACACGGGAGAGGCAGAGAAGGCAGCCCGTTCTTCCTGTGTAACAATATGCACGCTCCCATTGTCAAGTAGAGTAGTATTGTCACATTTTACAGCATTTTGGATCCTTGGGTACTTGTTCAAATCAGAACAGAACCGTAACACCTCTTCTTTCACCTTGTACTTGGATGAGAAGTAAGGAATTGATCTAAACAGAAGAAACTTGGTAACTATCTGATTAGCCACTCCTTTTGTTCCTTTTACCAAAGTCAGTAGTTTGCCATTTGCGTTTTCGAAAGGAAATGCAGAATGTGTCCACAATGGGCCCCACAACTTGACTGACTTGGCAAGATGACTGAGAAGGTGAACATTAAATGTCATCTGTGACTCGCCATATAAAATCTGAAACCTGAACATGAATTCAAGCAGCAAGATCTCAGCTCTGTTGATATCACAAGGTTTTAGTTCATCCTTCAGTAGCAGATAAATGGCTGATACAAGTAGGCCAAGATGTTGCAAGTACTTTTTGGGAAGAAATCCTTCAAGACATGGTAGGCTGTAGAACAGGAGCCAGGATCGCCACTCTGAGGCTTTCCAGTGCACCCGATCTGACAACCCTCGAGGAAGTCGAGTAATCAGGTGTGGAGGTTGTATACCAACAATTCTAGCATCGATCTCTCTCAAAGTGGCAGGGCTGCCTACATAATATGGCTGGGTCGATGAAGTGGTATCAACCAGGAGTCTAGTCATCTGTCTTGAAACTCCCAGTAAGACTGCATGCATGTAGTCTGGGACAAAACCCCAAACAACATCAAAGTATGGCAAGTTGATTAGTGGAGAAGGACCTTTTACGCCCCTAATTGTCTCACCTTCTACAGCCAACTCCATATCCCTAACCATTTCCTCATTTGTTCTGTCACAATATTCATCTGCTGAAACTGGATACTTTACTACCCTATCAACCAGCTTCCCAGGATGCAGACAGAATCCACAGCCATGATATCCGTTAAACTGGGTAGTGTTTTGCATCAGCGGTCTTGCTTTGGAATCAACACTACAACAGAGGCCAACTATTTTGCTGTTATTAACAGACCCTTCTTTATGCCATGTGACACCAGTGTCAGCTAAGGTCTTGGCCTGGTCCACAAATGACTTCAGAAAGATTTCCATCACAGGCTCTTTTGGCCCAAACCAAAGGCCAGCAAGCAATACATTCTTGAACCTAAGTTCAGGTGGAAGCTCATTGATCATTATGTGGATGGGCCATATAGAGAACTTTGAGGAATTAAAGACAGGGCTTCCATCGGTGTTAAATATGTATGATAGGTTGTGAGGATCTGAGAGGATCTGGTTTGGTCCAGACAAATGTCTGTACTTCTCCCCATCATATATGTCTGACAACATCTCATCATGACTCTTTTGCCTATCAAACCTATAATTCAAATGGGCACTTGCATCTGTGCTTTCAAGCAGAGTCTGAATTTGTGGGGCAAGAGGAACATTGATAAAGAAGTTACCACCATTCATAGAACCAGAATCAAAAGTGTTGCCGCATGATCCACATTCAACTATTTGTTTGTCACTGATTTCCTGGACTGTTCCTATGTTTGAGTGACAAGTTTCACAGTAGAACTGAAATTCTACTTCCTCACAACTGTTTTTAAACACTCTGTTAAAAAGATACTTGGATCGAGGTACAACCTCTTGCCCAAACAATTTATTTATCAACTGCAGCAAATCATGTAACTGGCAACCAGTTATTTTATGCTTTGCTGCATGGCTCATAATCATGAGCATTGCCTCAGCTTTTGTGGTAGTTCCTGTGGCCGTCAAAGCAGTGTCCATGTCAGGCTGTAGGTCAATCATTGACAGGGGATCAGAAGTGTTCTGCTTCATGCTGCCTGTCCTGTGGTCCACCTCAGACTCGGACTCTGTTCCACTGCATGCCTTTAAAAAAGCAACATCTATGTTAAAGGTATGGTTGTGTAGGTTTGCTCATACACATATTCACGTAGGTTCATAGTAAAAAAAAACAAAAAAAAAACGGACAGACCCTCAAAAATGAATAATTAATTAAATACTTTGATCAATTTAGAATTCAAAACTCAAAGTAGATGTGTAACCGAAAAAAAGAAGATCAGAACAAGCTAAACTAGCAGGCTACTCACATTTGTTTCTGAAGGTCTACTTGAGCCTTGTGCAACGTCTAACTCACTACTGTACTCATCTGTCATCAGTTCAGATAATCTGCATATGGAGTTGAGTGTTGTTATGGTGGCTGCTTCACTGTCTGAACCATTCTGACAATAATGATACAGTTATGTTACAATCGTGACATCTGTTATAATGTTACAATCATGACATCTGTGTTATAATTATGTTACACCCATGACAATGCACTAACAGATAGAGGGAAAATGACTTCATCTGACTCCTGCCTGATTCCAAGCTTTATTTTTTAAAGTGTAACTTAAATGACCTTTTGCATAGTTTTTCACTACAAAACAGATCATAAAACTCTCACATACCACAAATGGTGTACTAAACATCGAATGGCTGTTCTGTATGCTCTCTGTCTCTGTCTCACTGTTCTGTATGTTGTCTCTCTCACTCTCGCTCACTCTCTCTGTGCTGTTTGTCTCACTCCCTGCCTCTGAGAGCATATCTATTAAAAATACCATAATGAACAAATCTCATACAAACATGTCATACACACACACACACACACACCACACACACACACACACACACACACACACACACACACTAATACATATATTATATATATATATATATACATTAGATATTATAAAACTATATATATAATATATATAATATATATATAATATAATATATATATAAATATAATATATAATGTATTTTATAATATCTAAATGTTTCTTGAACAGCTACTGTTTAACAACAGTACACAATATGTAGCACTGCTAAATGTAAATAAACTTTTAAAAATAGACTCTACAAAAAAAAAAAGACTAAGAAATATGAAAATGACCACTATCAAATCTGTTTAACTGTCAATACATTTTTAACAGTTATGTTGTGTGAGGACTTTTATTTTGATATCCTTTTCTCTGGGTTTTTATTTATTTATTTGTCTATTAAAAATCAAAAGTTATTCTTCAGTAAGTATGTCAGACTTTGCTGGAGCACCTCAGCCGTCCTAAAGTTTTAATTTTTAATTTTTAATTATCAAATTTATTCAAATAATCGGGACAATCCTACTGGATAATAAGCTCGATAGTCTACCTGCTTCATTGGCTGTTTGGCTCTCTTCCTCATCAACACCTGGCCTGTCATGTCGACACAGTGTCTGGCGTGGTATCTTTGCCTTACTTCCAGGTTCCAGGTATAGTTTATATTTTTGCCTATTTCTACGCATATTTGTCTAAAAGCTTTTGAGCTTTTATCACGTAACGGGGGACATAGCTTGCGCGTGACCAGCGCGTGAAAATCAGAAACGATTCATACGCAAATCATTACTTTTCGTTTAAATTCTCATATTATAATTTCTTGTCTTTACTACTTTGTCATTAGCTGTTTTTCATAATCTGATACACTGTAAGTAAGTTACCGTGCTGTACGTTATCTGCCCGTTCACTAGCGAAACCGCAGTTTTCCATCTGTCAGGTACTTAAGTCAGTCATTTATACTTTTCTTTCCTGTTATTTTCGATGCAATATTGACTTTTCTGTCCATATTTTAATACATTTTCTCTGTCTTTACTACTTTTTGTCAGTATAGCCTGAGGTAAGGTTAGTCTGAAGTACCGTGCTGTGTTTATCTGCCCGTTCACTAGCGAAACCGCAGTTTTTCATCTGTCAGGTAAGTCCGTGTCATTTATTCTTTTCTTTCCTGTTATTTTCGATGCAATATTGACTTTTCTGTCCATATTTTAATACATTTTCTCTGTCTTTACTACTTTTTGTCAGTATAGCCTGAGGTAACGTTGTGTTTATCTGCCCGTTCACTACCGAAACCGCAGTTTTCCATCTGTCAGGTAAGTCAGTCATTTATTCTTTTCTTTCCTGTTATTTTCGATGCAATATTGACTTTTCTGTCCATTTTTTTAATACATTTTCTCTGTCTTTACTACTTTTTGTCAGTATAGGCCTGAGGTAACGTTAGACTGAAGTAACGTTACCGTGCTGTGTTTATCTGCCCGTTCACTAGCGAAACCGCAGTTTTTCCTCTGTCAGGTAAGTCAGTGTCATTTATACTTTTCTTTCCTGTTATTTTCGATGCAATATTGACTTTTCTGTCCATATTTTAATACATTTTCTCTGTCTTTACTACTTTTTGTCAGTATAGCCTGAGGTAAACGTTGTGTTTATCTGCCCGTTCACTACCGAAACCGCAGTTTTCCATCTGTCAGGTAAGTCAGTCATTTATTCTTTTCTTTCCTGTTATTTTCGATGCAATATTGACTTTTCTGTCCATATTTTAATACATTTTCTCTGTCTTTACTACTTTTTGTCAGTATAGCCTGAGGTAAGGTAGTCTGAAGTACCGTGCTGTGTTTATCTGCCCGTTCACTAGCGAAACCGCAGTTTTTCATCTGTCAGGTAAGTCAGATTCATTTATTCTTTTCTTTCCTGTTATTTTGATGCAATATTGACTTTTCTGTCCATATTTTAATACATTTTCTCTGTCTTTACTACTTTTTGTCAGTATAGCCTGAGGTAAGGTTAGTCTGAAGTACCGTGCTGTGTTTATCTGCCCGTTCACTAGCGAAACCGCAGTTTTTCCTCTGTCAGGTAAGTCAGATTCATTTATACTTTTCTTTCCTGTTATTTTCGATGCAACATTGACTTTTCTGTCCATATTTTAATACATTTTCTCTGTCTTTACTACTTTTTGTCAGTATAGCCTGAGGTAAGGTTAGTCTGAAGTACCGTGCCGTGTTTATCTGCCCGTTCACTAGCGAAACCGCAGTTTTTCCTCTGTCAGGTAAGTCAGTGTCATTTATACTTTTCTTTCCTGTTATTTTCGATGCAACATTGACTTTTCTGTCCATATTTTAATACATTTCCTCTGTCTTTACTACTTTTTGTCAGTATAGCCTGAGGTAACGTTAGACTGAAGTACCGTGCTGTGTTTATCTGCCCGTTCACTAGCGAAACCGCAGTTTTTCCTCTGTCAGGTAAGTCAGTGTCATTTATACTTTTCTTTCCTGTTATTTTCGATGCAACATTGACTTTTCTGTCCATATTTTAATACATTTTCTCTGTCTTTACATTGAAAAATTATAACTGTATTAAATTAGATTATTTTGAATATTTTTTTAATATACAAGCAGGGTGGCCGCGGGTCCTTAAAAAGTCTTAAATAAAGTTTTCCTAATAAAAGGCCTTAAAAAGTATTAAAATGTCTTAAATTCAGATTCGATGGGTCTTAAATATTTCTGGTCACATTGCCGCTAAAATGTCTCCAGTCTCACGGACCCAATGTCCGTCAAATAACCAGTTAAGCATCGAATCGCGAGAATGATTCTGATTTTATTACATAAACAGCGATTGATAATGATAATGTATTTCTGTAGCGCTGTTGAGACTCGCGCTGCCTGTCTCTGTGAGAGATTTTATAGTGAGAAATGAAGGTATAGGCCCTACTATATACTATATGAAGCCATAGCCTAGCCTACTATAGTATAATGTGAGATAGAAATGTATATTTAAGTCATTAAATTCAAGTTCACGTAAACTTTTCCCTCCGCTGTGGCTGTCAATCATTCTGCATTCAGTATTCAAACAGCGCGTCGCGTTCGGGACAGTCACGACAGTCAACGATGAAACTCTCTCCAAGATGATTCAATGTTGATATTATTATACTTGATCTGTAGATAAAGCTCTATGGTTTCGCATAAAACGACTATATTGCTGGACTGTATTGCTGTACCTTAATCATGTTCTTTTCTACTGGGTGTCTGTTAGATCACAACACTGGAGCACTATAATTGTTCTTCACGCGCAGTAACTGAAATTTAAAACTGTTAAAAGAAAAGGCTCATTAAACTATTGCATAGATAGATACTGTATAATACACTATGCATGCACCTGCAGCATCGATATGTCTTTCCTTTGTGCTTTGAACTTTTCAATGCGGACTCTGCGCTGCGCGCTGGGACTCAGTGTTGCTTCAAGCGCATCATTCTGCGCTCGGGATGCGCATAAGCGCTTTGTTCCGCACTGTATTGGAGTCTTCATTATCATAATACTTTTGTGCAATGAAAGATAATTAAAAGCCTTTTTTGTTCTGTCCTATCTATTATATGCTGCTGCCTCATTAAACAGCTGTGATATACATTTAAAAAATGTCTTAATTTTATAGTAGGCTAGACTATATAAAATAATCTTTCTGTTTTTTTATCTTGTTTTTCATGAATGTATTTTACAACAATACAACGAGCAATGTGTAACGTTTTACCAGATTTAGTGTTACACTTATTGTCTCTTATTTGTTCCCCACTAAATAATGTTTTTTTCACTAAATGTTCAGATTTTATACAATTATTGTGCACTTGTGATTTTTCTAGACTAGATTTTACTGCTGAGTTATCCACTAATCTAGTTTATTATAGAATTTTTGTCATAGGTTATGATCATATTTTTTTTGATTTGTTGTTTTTCTTTATAATGAAGTTGTCTGTATTAAGATTAGAGTGATTATCAGTTCAACACACAGTTATAGAAATTCTACTTGATTTTTTTTTTTTTACTGCACTGGTATCGGTAGATACTCAGAATTTTTGGTATCGGATCGGTTCAGAAAAAATGGTATCGGGACATCCCTAATATTTTCTGGTATATCAGGAGCTCTGTTGACATAGGCTTAGCTAACGTTAGCTACAGCTTGATGAATTGAGTCGTTGAACACAGCAGGAGAGAATGCAGCGTTAGCCAGCTAGCTAAAGCTCCGGTGGAAAATTATTAACTAATGTTACGGAGGCCATAATATTTTTGACTCATGGCTAAAGTTAAGTTTTTCCAGCTCCCCCAGGTTGGCAAAAAATGCATCTCAAAATGCATCAGATTGATGCTTTAAAATATGGAATATTAAGTAACATAACATGACAGGAGCTATTTTGCTGAATAATCTCACGATTGCAAATGTTACATTGATTTTAGTTCAATAAACAAGTAGTTAATATTAAATTTCTTCAATTACTTAGGTTAAACATTAAATATTACATATGTTACATATATTTTCATCACAGGTTTGGTCTTAAATTTCATTCAAAGTGGCATTAAAAAGGTCTTAAAAAGTCTTAAATTGAACTTGTTTATATCTGTAGACACCCTGACAAGGAATGTTGAAAAGAATGATACTTTGAAACTAAACCGCCAGTAGGAGGGGGCAGGCGGCCGTCTTAATGAGCGAGTCATTGAGTCATTAATGTAAACGATTCGTTCAAACGGCTGATTGAATAATGGGCAATTGAATCTTTGACTCAAGCGATTAGTTCAAAACGCTGAATGATTCAGTAATGAATCATGGATGAGTGTTGCTGTGAGACGCGATATGGTTCTGTTGTTTGGAACTATTTTCGCTACTAAAACAGAACAAAAACAGTCTAAAAATATAAGTAACTTAATTTTAACTATTTGTTTATTGAACTGTTATGAAATTAATATCTCGGTTTCAATCGTGATGGCATTCAGGAAAACAGCACTCTGGTCGTATGTAGCCTATATATTGTTTCTTAACTATAATTAATGTTATAAATAACTGCGCGAGACTCAACAGCGCAACTTTGTTACCATCTGTACATTAGGTACCATGATGGGAGTTCCGTGTCTTTATACACTCATTTAGCTGTCATCAACCCTCGATTGAATGGAATGTTTTTATTACTCTGCCCGCTCGACCCGTGGATTATGATCCGTGCAGCACTATCGGCAAACTACACGGTTAGAGAATGGACACAAGCGGGAATCGCGACAGAACTGTCACGGTGGATAAAGTGTATATGAGCATGTGACTGTCTGTCCGAGTTTTGTCGAGAGGCGGAGGCGGCACGAAATTTGACGGAGGCGGCCGCCTCATAATTGTCTATGCAGGAAAAACCCAGACTTAAAGAATTTTACGTTTGTATTTTTGTTTTATTTGACCTTTTTGCAAATGTTTATTGTTGCAACAGAGAGAGGCTGCCAATGTAATTATTCACAAATAAGACATTTTGTGTTGCTGATACAAATTAATTGATATAATGTTTTTTTTTATTATTTGTCATTTGTCTTGTATGTTAGCATGTTTGCATACGTCCGATATATTGATGACAACATCCGACAGATTGTGCCCATGGACTACATAAAAGACATATGTCCAAAGAATGAGAAGGATTTTGAAAAAAAAAAAAATATATAATATTTTGTGGAAGAAATCACCAGAGGACCAGGGGCAATACTACAAAGCACAGATATTAAAAATGGCAGGTAGGCATTTAAAATGACAAAATACCCCCTAAATGTATCTTTCTTTTAAGTATATTTGTCAAAACATGCGTTGCACTGCTGGAAACATAGATGTGGGTATTACAGTTCCTGTTACAAAAGACTCTGATAACAACCACTAACATCTACAGAGGTGACAGACAAAGGAGTTTTGTTATTTTTGTATGAGTTTTTTTTTTTTTTGTAGGTTTGTTGTTACTTGTATTTAGTTTATTTCTTCTATTTTTCAGAATCGGAAGAGGAATTAAAGCGTGAGCGAATCTCAATTCCCCCACTCAACAGTGATGAGGAAGACTGGTCATCTACCAAAAACTCCATGAATCCATCTGTAAGTTATGCAATGCATCTCTTAATACAATTGAGTGCATTATTGCTGCACATTTTTCAGCAGCGTAGTTTCCAGAAGTAGTTTTTCCATTAATTTAAAAATAGTCTCCATTAAAGTGTTGTAAGCAATGAACCAAACCAATCAGCTAGGGGTGTCGAAATGAATCGTTTCTACAATGCATCGCGATGCAGGCGAGGACGATTTGGTATCGGTTCAGTAATAGACCATCACCGATTATAATGTACTGACACTTTTCTGACATCATTTATCGCGTATGTGCTTTGTCGCGGTAGCATACACTTGCAGAGGGAGAGAGAACGCGAGTATGAGTAATTAAAAATGCTCCAACTATTTTAGAAGCCTACATCTGGGCACATTTCGGCTTTTATAAACAACCTGTTAAGCACGACCTGGAGAAGACACATGCTGTGTGTGCGCTCATGCCACACACTAATAGAATATGCTGGAGGTAATACCACTAACTTGATAAACCACTATAGCCGTTTTCACCCCGAGCTGTTATTGACTGCTTTAGAATAAGATGAACTTCAACGTCACCCAAATCCACAGCAAAAAAATAACAAACCATCCACCTGCCCTAATAATGTTTAAGTATCCGCACCCGATGGTCAAATTACAATTATTCGGTGTTACACGTGATTCTAAATGGATGATCGTCTTCAACAGCGGACTCAGAGACGGTTGATGCGTGCATCTCTAGGGTAATATTAAATACTGATGAATGAGCGCTGCTTTGAAATGAACATTTAAAACAAAATTGATTTGACCGAATTTCATTATCTTAATGGCATAAACAGACTTTACTCCCTTGAAACTTCTGGAATGTCACTGTTTCTGTCACTGCAACTTCCCAAACAGGCGAACACGCACACATCACTAAAGTAAAAGTAAAAATTGAGGATGCAGTGCATTGCAATATCGAATTGAACTGAATCGATGACATTATAATCATAATTGAACCGAAACGCGAGACCAGTGTAGGTTCACACCCCTACAATCAGCTATGAGGTGAATCATAGTATTACACGCTTTGTGTTTTGCTTACTTCGGTTCTCTGATTGGTGAAATGATCTAAATAGCATCATGGGAAATGTAGTTTTTCACCACAAATGTTAACAAACTATTTTTTTGTTTATTTTAAAGTGTGACAAAACAAATGACAAGACAAAAAAAAAGGCTGCACTCCAAAGCATACACAAAAAGAAAAATCTAATGGAAATCCTGAAAGAAAAGAAAAAAGTTGTCGAGAGCAGTTACAAAACACATGATGAGTATGTCCCCATGGCTGTGCACAAGGAACTGCAAGACAAGTACTTTCACCTCAAAAAAAGGATGCGAGAGGAAGAGATGAGCAATGAAGAAAAAGAAATTAAAATCAAATGTTTAAAAGAAGAGAAAAGGGACACGAAAGCTGAACTGCAGCAACTAAGGCGGTTAAACCTTCATCTCCAAGAGGAGCTCTTCCAAAACAAAAAAAGTAAGAATTTTCAACTGATTGGCTATTAATTTAACATAGATAATCCTTAGAAAGAATTGGACACTTTTAAATCCAAATTATAGCCTGTGATTTTTATTTATTTATTTTAATTTGCAATAAAACTAATAAAGTGTTGCTTAATCTGATATTACAGTAACACAACAGGAGCCACAGACTTCTTCTGCAGGCTACACTCCACTTCCACAGCAGCCAGTCCATAGTCCACAAGAACCAGCAGAGGAGCAAACGGCTATAATACTCAAAAGTGAGCATTTTAAAACTGTTTGGCTATCAATTTGACTTGCATGTTTTTAAAGTTCTTGAATTGACCACATTCAAATGTAATTTATAGGCAGTGATTGATAAAAACATTGACAGCTAATTAGAATCCATCATTCTGTAATGAGCTTGAGCATTTAAAGTGACAGACAAGCATGCGCTTATAATATACTGAATGATATCGTCCACTAGTGTGGATGCTAATAAAGTTATCGTTCTTGGTTTGAATGGGCCTTTACTCTGATGTTACAGTAACACAAAAGGAGCCACAGACCTCTTCTGCTGGCTACACTCCACTCCCACAGCAGCCAGTTTACAGTCAAGAAGCAGAGGAGCAAAGAGCCAAAACACACAGAGATGACAAGGTATTTCGTTGACTTTAATTTTCATGCGAAGCAGGGGAGTCTTGAGAAGTCAAGCCTACGAAAATCTTTATTCAGGCATTGTGTTTGTATACATATTTTAAACTAGGGCTGCACGATTGATCACAATGAAACAGCACACGATTTGGCAAAGGCTGCAATCATTTGATGTGCAGCTAGTCAGTGCAGTGCGGCTGATAGGTAGTAAATGCTGCTCCATCTTAAATCCAGAGGGTGTCTCACACACACACACACCAAAGTAGGGGCTACCATCCTCTTTTTACGGACATGTCCGGTCGTCGATGTCCGGGATTCAGCTTTTGCTTTCTGCAGTCGCCATTCATTGTTTACATGCACAGCTTTTGTTCCAATCTAACTGAATTCATTCTGATTGGTGAATCTGAATGTAGTGTTTACATGAACGCTAAACAAGTGATCGGTTAAAAATAACAATTTCTCCCCTGAGCTACCTGCTTTTGGTGCCAAGTAATCAGTAAAACCAATATAATGGTCGACTTCTGCTTGTAAATGAGCTAAAATGGTCTTATTCTGCATATTAATATTGTGTGTGTTTTTTTTTTTTTTTTTTCAGGATCTAGGACATGGAGTCATGATACCTACAGAAAAATGGGACATTGTGAGAAGAGTTGAGGGTGACTCGAAATTCTGCAAGTGCCTGGCTGTTGCTATATGGGGTACCACAGTGCTCAAAGAGAGAAGTGTCACCGGCATGAAATGCAACGCTAAAAAAACTGCTGAGGCAAAACCACCTCTGACTCCTGAAAAGATCTCCGCTATCAAAGGTAAAACTGTCAAATTTAGCTATAATTTAATTAAATCTTAACACAAGACACATTATTCATCTAATAAAATATACATAAAACAAGACGCAACTCCAATATCACCTAAAGGTCCTTTCACACTGGACGCGATTTTGACGCACGAATAATTCGCGCGATGGTTTTATTTTTTGATCAGCTGTTTGTATAATGAGTGCTTCCACACTGAACGTGAATGTGCTGTGGCGAAAAAACAACTTTTATTTATTTCGGTTCGATGTCTTTTTTTTTTTTTTTTTTTACTTTTGAGGCGAAAGAAAAGGCTTCAGCCAATCATAGCCTATACAAGGAAACAAAGGTGACGTGACCGCAACAATGACGGATCTTCTGATTGCTTATGTCGAGTCGTCTGTGAATGAAAATCTGAAACAAGGACTGGTGAGACGTTGTGCTCATTCGTTCGTATCGAACCCAACCAGTTGTTTACAAGGCTTTTCAGTCCATTTGAGCCTTCAATCCGTTTACTAAAAGTGTTTATTTGATTGCATGTATCAGGCATGTGATTGGCTAAGGACAAAAAAGCAGGAAAATATACGACACCCCCCCCCCCACCCCCCATCGATATATATCCCAATATTTTTTCCGCAAAGTGAGAGCAAATGTTCAGTCAAAGTCAAATATAGTCTGCACTGTATAAATTATACATTGATTATTATTAAAGCTACTATTAAAGTTCTCAGTCAAGAACAGTGAGTGATTTCCTCTGTGTTTTGTTGTTTAATTAACATTAAATAGATAGTTCTCCCAAAATTGTAATTGTCATCATTTAGTCTCTCAAGTTGTTTTAAACCTGAATAAGTTTCTTTCCTCTGTTAAAGTTATTTGGAAGAATGTGGGTAACCAAACAGTTGATGTACCCCAGTGATTTCCATAGTAAATTTTTCCCTATGGAAGTCAATGGGGACCAGCAACTGTCTGGTTACCCACATTCTTCAAAATATCTTCTTTTTTGTTCAGCACAAGAAATAAATTAATACAGGTTTGGAACAACATTACAGTGAATAAATAATGACAAAATTATTTTTGGGTCAACTATCCCTTTAAGAACAAGCGGCTGCATTTTTTATTAGGGCTACTGTCACTTTAAGACCTGTACACGACGCGTCTAAGACTAGACCGACGCTTATCAGCCGACAGACGTCACGCGAATGGCAAAACAAACGAAAACGCAGGCGGCTAATACAAACCAGCACAGATTCGGCTACATAATAAGGAGCTTAAATTATTATTATTATTGTTAAATGTCATCTTGATGTGTTGTTGGGTGCAAGAATCAATGAAAAATGAGTATGCTGTATCTGGAATTTTTATTTCCAGAAAATATTCACATCATTAACATTGCACGTAATGTCACTGTTTACATTGTGGTCTTCTCGGCGCTGGCTCGGCAGAACTGCGGATCGTACACACAAGTCTTGTACATGACCATTCAGCACATAGTTATAGGCATCTAAAGATTTATATGCCCTCAGTTTCTCTTTACGCTGGGTTTCTCTATCAGGTAGGTGTAGAAGTCAGGCCACTCAACCGGAGGTAGCGTTAATCCTGTCAGATCGTCCATTGAGTGAGCGTGTAACGGGTCAGCCGTAAAACGTTGTTTACGTCTGGTTCCGTCCGTTAAAATTAACTTTTGCAAATAAAAATCGGAGTCCTGGACACTGAGTGACCTTGCACATTAAGATAAAATCGGATTTTCTCCAGTCATTGTTAAAAAACAAGCTAACAAAACTTGCAAATTAACGTTGGGGAAGCGGCGAGAGGGATCGTTCTGCAGCCAACTAAGCTCCGCCCACAGAAAAACGTCACCGTGTTTACCAACTGATAAGGGGTCTATATACACGGAGCATTTGACAAGCAGATTTCTCTCAATTTTCTCGGTTTGCTTTCAGTTTAGACATAACCAAATGTTCTTATGTAAACCTTGTGTGTTGGAGAGTATTAGCGAAATAAGACTCGAAAGATAACTTAGTCCAGCAACCAGTGCTCTCAGCTCTAACCCTAACCCTAACAGCTCCTCCCTCCACAGCTCCTCACCTCACTGCTCCTCGCAGCTCTACCCCCCACAGCTCCTCCCCCCACAGCTCTACCCCCCACAGCTCCTCCCCCCACAGCTCCTCCCTCCACAGCTCTACCTACCCCCCACAGCTCTACCCCCCACAGCTCCTCCCTCCACAGCTCTACCCCCCACAGCTCCTCCCTCCACAGCTCTACCCCCCACAGCTCCTCCCTCCACAGCTCTACCTACCCCCCACAGCTCCTCCCTCCACAGCTCTACCCCCCACAGCTCCTCCCTTCACAGCTCTACCCCCCACAGCTCCTCCCCCCACAGCTCCTCCCTCCACAGCTCTACCTACCCCCCACAGCTCTACCCCCCACAGCTCCTCCCTCCACAGCTCTACCCCCACAGCTCCTCCCTCCACAGCTCTACCTACCCCCCACAGCTCTACCCCCCACAGCTCCTCCCTCCACAGCTCTACCTACCCCCCACAGCTCTACCCCCCACAGCTCCTCCCTCCACAGCTCTACCCAGGGTTTCCGCGGGGCATTAAAAAGCATTAAAAGTCATTAAATGGATTTTGTGAAAATTAAGGCCTTAAAGGCACAATATGGAACTTTTCGGCTTTCAAAATAGCAAAAATAACTGTATCTATGTTATATATTTCTTTTAGTTGTGCACTAACATTATCCCAAAAGTTCCCACCAACTTTCAAATCCGGAGAAATTTATATTTTAATTTGAAGACACGGACCGTGTCTTTATTTCCGTTTCGTCGCCCGTCTATGACGTCATATAACCTTTGACTCTAGTTTCTCTAACTTCGTGCGGATCCCGGCGAAAAACCGCCAAACGCAAATGTAAACACCGGACGCACGTCACTAAAATAAAAGAAGACGATAAAGAATCAATAGTTGGATATCAATAATGGACCATGATTATGCTTTGCCTGCACGTTCTGCTGCTGGAGGCAGATCCGTGAAGCGGAAACGCACGGGTGACAGAAATGACTCGAGAAGGGTTTGGGACAGGAGAAGAGACATGACTCGCGTTAACATTGGAGTTGCATTTCCACGAGCTTCGTGACAACTGGAACTACAGAGAGATGCCGATCTCGCTTGCATTCTAATAAACAAGTAAGCACCCATTCTATCTATCCGTAACTTATATGTTGTGAAACGATGATGGCATGTGCAAAACGCAGACGGACTAGCTCTCATGTACAGTATAATGTAAATTCACATTTGTTGTAGATATAGCTGCAGAAAGTAGCTTCATATGCAGTTCACCATCTTTTTCAATATCATAGTATAAACGTAATTATAATTATTAATGAAAGGTGACCGTGTTTTTTAACATCTACTAGCTAGATGGAATATTGATTCAATAGCCCTGATAATTCATATATCTCTCCGTTCGAAGAGACGTGATTTTAAAAACATTAAGTTAGAATGAGTGAGGAATGTGGGGAGCGACAGAGCGCGCGTGTTCATTACAATGGCATTACATAAAGTTAATAGCCGTAACTAAACGTAACAAGAATAGAGATATAATATAAATAGCAACACATTACCTCGTCAGTGAACATGTTATCTGCTGGAGATGCTATGGCTGGGGAATGACAGATCGCGCGTGTTCCAATGAACATCGTATAGCTGGTTCGCGCGCACTCCCTCTCTCTCTCTCTCTCTCTCTCTCTCGACAACGACAACAACTCCCATGAGCACACGCTCTTTCACGACGTCATCAGAATACGTCTTTTGCTATTATTTTGATTGAGTGACCCCTGGTGGCCAAAAGTTACATACTGTACGTTTAAAAGGCATTAAAAAGCATTAAATTTGATTCTTACTGGCATTAAATTTTTTTTATAGTTTTGAAGAGAATTTTATATAAATTTATTTGAATATAGCCTTCATAATTAATAATTTGTATTTGCTGTCGCAAAATATGTACGTTCGTGTGATAAATACGCGGAACCAGTTTAGTAATTGCTTCCGGCCGGAGCAAAAGTGCCGTGATGCGGAGGTGACGCACGTCTGTTGTACAGCGGTGGACAGGTCTGAACTTTGTAAATAGTACATTGTGTTTAATTTGTCGTTTAATGAGATCTAATATATGTTGCTAGTAGCGAGAATAGACCCGACTGTTAGACGCATGCAGTTAAATGGTCCAGTAGCAGAACTTTTGCCAAGCATGTCAGAGGTTTTGGGTTCTAATCCGCAGTAAGAAGTATACATTTTTCCCCTCGTCAAAACCGATTGTTTATTAGTGGTTGTATATCAAGCAATGACATGTTTGTGTGCATTGTTTTGTGATTTCACCGTAACAAAAAGAGAGTCTCTCCGCAACGGATTGAAGCGCGCGTCTGAGAGAAGAAGTGTTGTGCACGAGCCGCAACAGAACGCAGGCAAAGAACGTGTTCCTCTATACTCGATGGTTTATGGTTTATACTCGACGCGTCCGCAAGAGCGCGCGGCAAAAATGACGTCATCGCGGTGTGGGCGGTCGCGCGCGCGTTGGGTGCGCAAGGGCCCATTTCGCCTGGCGGTGTGCACGGCAGATTTTGTAACAACGCGCGCGGCGCCGCATCCGAAGATGAACGACTTCGAGCCGAATCATGGCCGAGCTCGAACTTCTCACTACACCGGCACCCAGTTTGCACGTCTATAAGTTTATTACATTTAAAAAATGAGCATTCAATAGCTTAAAAGTATTTTATTGAACATAAAGGTCCATGTTTAATAAAAATGTTCACGAAACTTAATGAAATTTTTAGTGAAATTAGAAAATATGTTAGATATTGTTAATTTAGTTATATTGTATACACATTCTCATATCCATATATTTTGTTTTATTGTCATTACCTAATAATCTCAGGGTTTACTGGGTTTTACACGATTCCTTTTGTAGTGTGGTATATTGGTGTACTAAAATAAGCATTGTCACGTGTGGACCTTTCTTCTTCTCACGGTTGATTCCTGATGGTTTTAGAGGACAATTTCTCGAGTCGCCCCCTGTCGTTTCACAGAATAGTACAACGGCGAGCGCGTCGAGTATAAACGCCTCGTCCGTTTGGGGAGACGCGCGCGCAGTCTGCGGAGACTCGCGCTCTTGCGGACGCGTCGAGTATAAACAAGGCTTTAGACGCAGGGCTCAAGTGTCACGCATTGAGCGTGACAGTCACTCGTTTCGGTCTTTTGTCACGCTCACATTGTATTTCTCACGCTGAAAAACTATTTATAATATATTGAATATGCCGCAGCGCCCCAAATGTCTCTGGCCGCGCCGCTCTCACTATGAAACCGACAGGAATCAAGCGCGTCTCCCCTGCAGTTCTTACTATTCAAGCCTGCCACTTATCAGCCAATCAAAAAAAAAGAAAGGGTCTACACATTAGCCAATTAGAAAATAGCACTATTGTATCTGGGTAAGATTCAAGATAAGTCATGATCTCCTGTTTTAATGTTACAAAAAATTCACAACTTGTTTGACACAATGGCAACTTGACTGCTGTTAGAGAAACGTTTCCCAGATAATTATCATCAGTTTTAATGAGTGTCTGTAACTTAGTCAACAGTTTTACAGCCTGTTCCCTAACCCTAACCCAGCCTGTTCACTGACAACACCTGCTCAGAACAAGTAGTCTAGGCCTAGTCATATTTTCGTCATCGCACGATGACTGACATATTGTCACATTATAAACATTTCTCTCTCCAAATAGGCTTAATAATTTTGCATAGTCGATGTTATAGGTCACTTTTAAAATCATGTAATATTTTATAATTATATCCGGGCCATGGATGCATTAATCATTGCATCTGTCTTTCAAAGATGTCTGGTAATAAGCAATTAATCATGCTCTCATCCGCCCTGAGAGGAAAGCCCCTAAAAAGGCCAGGTTAGAGGATGCTGGCCCAGAGAAGGTGGAAAACGGGCCCATTAGAGGAGGAGATGGTGCCGGTAGAAGAGGAAGAGAATAAATACTTTGTATTTGGTTGAATTGTCAGTGCCATGTGTCAAATCTTCTCTTTTGCAAGTGTGAGCAATTATTAATAACAACAACAAAAACACTAATAATAATATTACTAATGAAACACCACCATTCCTGCGACCCGTCCTATACGCCGCGAGATGTTTAAAAAATGGTGGGGACAATCGACATGTCCCACCTGCAAATTACACCTATATGTTCCAGAAAAAAAGAGAAAAAAAAAAAACATTTTATACATATACATATATATTATATATTTTATATATATATATATATATATATATATATATATATATATGCATATACATGGTTAGTCATGGGTCGTATATGGCATTAAAATTTTTAAAATGGCATTAAAAAGGCATTAAAAAGGCATTAAATTTCATTTGAAGATACCTGTAGAAACCCTGTCTACCCCCCACAGCTCCTCCCCCCCACAGCTCCCCCCCCCCACAGCTCTACCCTCCGCAGCTCGTCTCCCCACAGCTCCTCCCTCCACAGCTCGTCTCCCCACAGCTCCTCCCCCACAGCTCTATCCCCCACAGCTCCTCACCTCACTGCTCCCCCAGCTCTACCCCCCACAGTCCTCCCCCCACAGCTCTACCCCCCACAGCTCCTCCCCCCACAGCTCTACCCCCCACAGCTCCTCCCCCACAGCTCTACCCCCCACAGCTCCTCCCCCACAGCTCTACCCCCCAGCTCCTCACCTCACTGCTCTCCCAGCTCCTCCCCCCACAGCTCCTCCCCCCACAGCTCTACCCCCCACAGCTCCCCCTCCCCACAGCTCCTCCCCCCACAGCTCTACCCCCACAGCTCCTCCCCCCACAGCTCCTCCCCCCACAGCTCTACCCCCCACAGCTCCTCACCTCACTAGCTCCTCACCTCACTGCTCCTCCGCAGCTCTACCCCCCACAGCTCCCCCCCCCACAGCTCTACCCCCCACAGCTCCTCCCCCCACAGCTCCTCCCCCCACAGCTCCTCCCCCCACAGCTCTACCCCCCACAGCTCCTCCCCCCACAGCTCTACCCCCCACAGCTCCTCCCTCCACAGCTCTATCCCCCCACAGCTCCTCCACATCCTCACTCAGCTCCTCCGCAGCTCTACCCCCCACAGCTCTACCCCCCACAGCTCCTCCCCCCACAGCTCCTCCCCCCACAGCCCCCTCCCCCCACAGCTCTACCCCCCACAGCTAGCTCCTCCCCCCACAGCTCTACCCCCCACAGCTCCTCCCCTCCACAGCTCTATCCCCCACAGCTCCTCACCTCACTGCTCCTCCGCAGCTCCTCCCCCCACAGCTCCTCCCCCCACAGCTCTACCCCCCACAGCTCCTCCCTCCACAGCTCCTCCCCCCACAGCTCTACCCCCCACAGCTCCTCCCCCCACAGCTCTACCCCCACAGCTCCTCACCTCACTGCTCCTCCGCAGCTCTACCCCCCACAGCTCCCCCCCCCACAGCTCCTCCCTCCACAGCTCTACCCCCCACAGCTCCTCCCTTCACTGCACCTCCACAGCTCCTCCCCCACAACTTCTCCCTTCACTGCTACTGAGTATCGGATCGGGACATCCCTAATAATAAATAAACAAATACAAAATTAAAGTATAAGCTAGCAGCCCCCCACAGACAACACAGAAAAAAAAACATAAGAACATAAAATCACAACGTAAAATCAGGCCTGTGTTCCTCTCTCCACTGTTGTTGCTCCTCCTTTATGTTTTCCGCTCCTCCGTGAGAAATGCTTTTATTATCATTATTCATGTCTTTCATTAACACTCTTGCCACCGGCCTTGCGCCGCTCATGTCCCTGTCCCTCGGCCTCGTCCTGCTCTCCACAATGTTATTTCAGCAACATGACAAGCCAGTGAATTAGAAGGTTTCAATTGTTGCTTTGTGTAGCCCACGTTACATGTAGATAAAATGTCACTCAGAGTTTTGACACTGAGTCAATGGGCTCTTTCTTATTCTTTTTTTTTTCCCGCTTGTTTCCTTTTACTCATCTTTGTTTTATGAGCGGGTGCCAATCGAGAAATTGGCAGTTTAGGTTGTTTCTCCACCATTAGCACAGCTGCAGCACACTGGCAAACTTGAGTTTGGTTTGAATGACGGCGCGCTGTGCAAGAGAGGAGCGTACACGAGCGTGATTGACACTGCTAACACACTCCTCCTGGCTCTGATTGGTTGTTTCTGAACGGGAGTGGTGTATTTCTGCAAATGGAATAGGACCACTGGGAGGAGCCATATGAACTTGATTTTTTTTTTTTTTTCACAGATTATCTGTCTCATAGTCTACTGTCAGAACATAATGACAGTTTTAACAAATATGTAAAAACAATTTTTACAAAAGTTACCTACTGCAGCTTTAAGCCAAATCGATTTGCTCTGGAACAAGTAATAGATTAAAAAGACCAAAGATCGCTCATTTGAAATACCCCAAATTAATAATATCTCATGTTTAACCACTATCGACATACGAGCCAGCCGCAAATTCCTGAAGGATTGGCCGAGATTAAGCTGTTCTCAGCGGGAACATTAGTGCTAAACCCGCTGACGGCCTGAAGTTTGCATATGTGAAAGCATCTGAACAGATTGTAAAATAGGCACTATGATTATAAATGAGTCACATATTTGAGGTCTTTCTACATTCTCACCTAGAAAACTCTTAAACCACATTTTGTGACCCAACGTGTTTGTGTGTGTGTGTGTGTGTGTGTGTGTGTGTGTGTGTGTGTGTGTGTGTGTGTGTGTGTGTGTGTGTGTGTGTGTGTGTGTGTGTGTGTGTGTGTGTTCCTTACAGAATGTCTTTCTCAGAGACTGAAAGAAAAGGGTCACACCTCAGAGGACATAAATAAGCGCCTCCTAAGTGTCCGGAAATACCTGGCTGAGAAGATCAGTGACATAAACCGGGCAAAAACTGTCAGTGGTAAGTTTTTACATACACATTTCTTAATGTAATAGAATTTACTAATGATATCTTTGTACTTTTACATTTATATGTTCATCATTTCATTGGGTAACTGTTGAGCAGTTTTTTTGTTGAAAGCTTGTCCACTTTTCTTTGACACATCAGTTACACACTTCTTGAGTGCTTGAGTATTGTTATAATATGGATAGTTCCTGTCCTTAGACGTATTAAACATGACAAAGCTATGAAATCAAACCTTTCTATGCATATTTTGTTTCTTTATGTTCATTTTAAAACAGAAATAGACTTTTAATTGTGAATCAATGTTTGTTATTATAAACATTTTTAAATTACCTATTTATATTCACAATATGCACATCGTCTTGGAATATTTAGCCTTTTTATTTTCATATAGACACTACACAACGCATGTATTGAATTGAGGTCAAACATTATAAACTGAAAAAAGCGGACCTGTCCCCGTTTATCCCGTCACTTCACCATGTGACAGCAAGCTGGCTCGTGATTGGTTGATGGGGTGCGAACTGACACAGAACTTCAGATTTTTCATATCGGGCGGCAGACGCGAATTCACGTCAAACCCTGGAATGCACAAAAAGCACTAAATAAAAACATTCGGCCGTAATGCGCTCAATTTGTGCCAAAAGAATTTTTTATGCGTGTAATTCAATTTGTATTGACAAATCACTGCAATAACGCAGTTATTAATATACATCTGTTTTTAGAGCCAAAACGCTAATTTAACTGAATTTTGGTGCATCCCTGTTTCATAATTTAAAACCTACACCTGAAGAAGGTTAAATAAAAAGATGACTGTAATGCTATGAACATTACATAGTGGACAAAGTTCACAGCTGTCAAGATCTTGTATCTGCTCAAAGTACGCCCAAATATGTTGGATGAATATATTTAAATATGTAATGGAGAATCTTATGTACTAATGTGGTTTAAGTACATTGTCCTAATGAATTCTTCTTCTTTTTGCAGGTCTAATCAGTCAACCCCAGTGAAGCCTATGAAGTGTGAATTAAGTAATAAAAATGATAAATTCATGTTTTGTGTCAGATGTTTATTTCTAGTTATTTCTGTTTCAGGACTTAATCCTGTATATAATTTTTTCAGATGCATGCTCTTCATTCTTTGCTAAACAAAACATAAGCTGTATGCTATTGAAAAGTGTGTGCAGTTTATACCCATTATCTATAATTTTGGTAACCATTTAAATGGATTCATTAAAAACTATAATTACTGTCCTAATTATTAACAGCTAAAAGCATGTAACCATTAAACATACAAATCTTAACCAATACAATATGTACTGGAAACCATTAAATATGTGCAACTCAATACCAATACAAATTTGTAATGAAA
Organism: Chrosomus eos; assembly: GCA_036326025.1. NCBI lineage: Eukaryota > Metazoa > Chordata > Actinopteri > Cypriniformes > Leuciscidae > Chrosomus > Chrosomus eos. Next base: position 729,699 of record JAZAVI010000060.1, read on the forward strand.
CCATTACAAGAACCAATACAAAACTGCAATGGAAACCATTAAATATGTGCAAATCAGAACCAATACAAACTGAAATGGAAACCATTAAATATGTGCAAATCAGAACCAATACAAACTGTAATGGAAACCATTAAAAATCATGACCACTACATATTTGTAAGAAAACCATTACAAATCAAAACCAATACAAGCTGTAATGGAAACCATTAAAAATCATGACCAATACATATTTGTAAGAAAACCATTACAAATCAAAACCAATACAAGCTGTAATGGAAACCATTAAATATGTGCAAATCAGAACCAATACAAACTGTATTGGAAACCATTAAATATCATGACCAATACAAATTTGTAATGGAAACCATTAAAAATTCAAATCATGACCAATACAAATTTCTAATGGAAACCTATACAAACCAATAAATCCTAATGGAATGTGCCCAAAACACACTACGTAATGGACACCACTTGGTAATGGTTTTAATGGTTAACGGCTGATGGTTTGTAATGGTTTTGTAGTGGAAACCATTAGCATTTCTGTAATGGTTTCTATTGTTTTTTTCAGCAGGGATGTGTCGAGGAGACTGTTTTTAGCACAGTTAGTCGAACATTGTGAAGTTAGTTAATTACATGGCGACGAGTAGGCCTAACGTTAAGCTAGCCAAATTAGCCTTTAGCAATGTTAACCGCGACATCGTGGATGAAGGAACGACACTTAGTAGCTATTCAGTGACATTGTACTTATCGTAGCTTTGTTCTGTATACGGTTCTAAAATATACTGAGTAGGCCTATTATTCGTGGTGTAAAGTGCGTATGTATGTTATCAGCATGTTTTGTATCTCTTGTGTATTACGTGTTTTGTAGTTAAAAGTGGGAAATGCTTTTGCGGGTATAATCGCTGACTATAATGGTTAGAATTGTATGTAGGCTATAACGCATGTAATATTATTTTGTAAACTGTACTGACGTTGTATATGGTTTTTGATATTCAGTCATTACACACATGATCTGAGGAAAGTTTGTGTCCGTGCATCTTTTCATTCAACTAGACCCTATTGCCCTTTTCATGACTTTTACATGCACACAATGTTTTACGCAATTATTTAATGTAGTCACACACAGACATTCACAACAATGGTGACAATAAAAAAAAAGCACGATGAATGCATGATGGGTAGCTTTCGAAGTACGAAACTCATCCTTGATTCCCAAGCTTTTTTGTTTTGATTGTCACTGTTGTTGTGATTCATATCCAAAATCTTGATGTCTGTGTGTGACTACATGATACAGTAGCACATTCTTTTTATCCACCTTTTTTAAAGGTGCCCTAGAATGTGAAATTGAATTTATGTTGGCATAGTTAAATAACAAGAGTTCAGTACATGGACATGACATACAGTGAGTTTCAAACACCATTGTTTTCTCCTTCTTATTTAAATCTCGTTTTTAAAAAACACCCCTGAAAAACAGGCGAATCTCCACATAATACCGACTGTGACGCAACAGTCGGGGATCACGCCTCCAAAGATTTGCATATCCCAGCCCTCATTGACAAACACTGCACAGCCGAGTCATCGGAACAAGCGAGGAGGATCAGAGAGAAAATGGCAGATCATGGAAATAAATGCTATGTTCCAGGCTGTGCAGGGGATGTGAGGACTTTTCATACCCTTCCCACAGAAAAGAAATGTCAACAGGCGTGGATGATGTTTATATATAATCGGATACCGCAACAGTTTAATTCGAAGTTGTTAGTGTGCTCTGCCCATTTTACCACGGACTTATTTTCTAACCTGGGACAATATCAAGCTTCTCTCAGCGTCTCAAACTGAAGAAGGGGGTAATTCCAACTATATTCCCGCAACCGGTAAGTAGTGATTTTATTAACGATAATTTACATTGTGTTAGATCCAAGCGGCAACCTCCCCGTCTCTCTCTTGAAACCAACACGGAAGTGAATTAAACTGCAATTCATCGACTGGCCGCTTGAGGCAGGCTGCAAAAGTGAGTCAAAACTGTATCTCCCCCATGTTAAAATTCCCAACTTCACAGCAGAAAAAAATTTGTTTACAGCCTGGAGCAAAAAGTGGTTTTGGTGTATATAGCTAATTTTGCCCTTCATGACAACTGTGAGGGGGGTGAATTATTTTACAACTCATCCGTTTAAATTATATAAAGCCTTAAAGTTCTGCATAATTAAGGGCGTGGCTACTTGAGTGACAGGTGGATTGAGGCTGCTGTAACTGCCGTTTGTCTGCTGTCTGTTAGCGCAGCAGCTGCTGTTCTTGCCATCTCTGCCGTGTTTGTGCTTTTTTCGGAATTATTTCATACAATTTAATACACGCATTATAGCTTCGCCCACGCCGTTGTTGGATTCCGTCGTTGTCGAGTATGGAGAGAACAACCAGCGCTGTATTTACAGTTGTTTTCCTCGCATGCACTAATGGATGTCTGACAATTTTGTTGCTTTTTGGTTAGATTTAAAAACGTCTATATATAGAGACTAGTCTCGTTATGCGGTACCGATGCTCTCATGGAACAGATATGCTTATTTCACTTTTTACTGTTAAATAAAAGGTACCGTCAGATGAAATCCTGCAGGTGTCAGTGCTTTCTGTCCGTCCATGCAATCGATGCACACCCTTGAATGAGCGCGGATTTCTAATGCATTTACTTGAACTTCTGAGGTAATATCTTTGAGAAATTGAGAGGCGGCCAAAATCAGATATAAAAATGGACTGAATAAAGCTCTTTACGAACTTGACGTGCAATGCCGCGCTGACTGACATGTATGACACTGACACTGTCACACGCACACAGAGCAATATTGTAAGTTACTGCATGATAATACTTTAACTAGCAGAATAATAATGCATCACGATACATATAGTCTCACTTTTAGTTACGTCTTTTTATTATTATTATTTCGAAGGACAAAAACATAAACTAGAACTGTTGGCTTTACTTCTTTAATCAGCTGTCACTTCAGCGCGAGGCCAGTAGCACCTCAGCTCCTCCCACGGCCCGCCTCTTTGCCCATTTTCTGTTATCCGTGAGTGACGAGAGATGACGCGGTGCCAAGATGGCGACGGTTGGCCCCGTCTACTTTAGGCTTCAAAAACGCTCTTCAGAAACCTACGGGTGACGTCACGCACACTACGTCCATTCTTTTTTACAGTCTATGGTTAGATCAGGCGCAAGATCCTAGCAAACTCCAAGTAACGAGCATTCATAACTAACGTTAAATAATTTGCAGTGAATAAACTATACAGAAAGCGATCAAAGAACAATCCACACAGCGCGAGTTTATATCTCTTGCCAAACTCGTTATGAAATCAATGAGGCTGTTACACTGCACAACGAAGCTCTTACTGTATGTACATCGTGTTTGCATTGGTGAAAGCATGAGAGAGAGAGCAGAAACTGTGTTGTCTCGCGATCAACAGACTGCCATCTGCTTGCTCAATGCTGATCACAGCAACATTTTATGTGATGGAAATAGATTTAAATACTTTAAAAACATCTCACGATTCGTTAATCTCGATAGATGTAATAGTTAAAACGTATATAACAGCTGTAGTGAAAGTATTCGAGAGACTTTCACATGTCATATTTCATATGCAAGCAGGTCAGCCAATCACAGCAGCGGCCGGTTCTCACAGCAGACACGCCCCTTCAAACAGAGTGTTCAAATCAGAGACTAAAGTCAGGCTAGGAAAAATGCCTTTTATTTCTAAATTATGACTATTTTTGATCTAAAAAACATACTAACATTATAAGGGCAACATAGGAAACATTATAAAATAATAAAATAACCCCATTCTAGGGCACCTTTAATGCTATTGGTGCCAATATTGCAGTTCCACAAGGTATAAATATAAATGCCAAATATAAACACAAAACACAACATTAGATGCTTGTTTTGTGATAATTATAGCATCATCAACATAACAGCTGATCTTGCTTTATCTTGGCTTTTTCTGCTACAACAATTGTGTTTTACAAACAGAGTTGCAGCAGCCAAAAAAAAAAAAAAAAGCTAACCCAAGGAGAACGGGGACCAAGTGCCCAACTAAAGCAAACACTGATCACCACTAGGGCTGGGCGGTATGACGGTATATATCGTTACCGCGGTAGAAAATGTCAACCAACAGATTTTTTTATTCCGTGTATAGTGCAACATGTAAATAAGTGGTTAACTCACGTGTAGTGTGTGTGAGACTAAGACAGTGGGTGCTTCTAATTTCTTATTTGTGCATCCTCGCTTCCTTTCCTCGCGTCTCAGCTCCACCCCCTGTAGGATGCGAGGAAAGGCTGCAAGGAAAAGAAAAGGAGGACGGAGGAATCGAATGAAAGCTTTTTTATACATTGGGATACTTGATCACTCACTTCACTGCGTCATCAGCAGCGCTAAAAGGATCTGCCCTTATGTTGTTAAAGTTTGTTTATTTAAGAAATTCATAATAAATAATAATAAAGCAAGATATCTTGTTGAAATATGTGAGATGTGTGGTTTATATAAACTGCAAGGGTAAATTATAAATTCAAATGATTGTGACAGATGTGAAGGGGGAGGAGAATTGATGCGTGCGTCACGTTTAGTCGATAAAACTCTTCCGCATAGGATACACCTGTGTATCCTCGCTCATAGCTCCTCTGGAAGCCTCCTCGATCCTCGTCTCCTCATGGAATAATTCGAGAATTGAGATGTCCTTCAAGGTGGCTGAGCTCGATCGGTTTCCGGGTCATAGGATGGAGGACGGAGCACCCACTGAGATTTATCAAAGAAACATGGAGAAAGCTGGGGCCTGTTTCAATAAGGAGGTTCAACCAACTCTGAATTAAAACTTGAACTCTGAGTTGACTTACCCTGAGATGGGAAACTCTTGAGTTTTCGGTTTTTAGAATAGCTGAATTGAGCTAGTTCAATCAACTCTGAGTGGGTTGACTCGGAGTTCAGCACGTGCACCACGACTATGAAAAGCCATGATCAATGGAGCTCCGAAATTACGATTCACCATGGCAAGAGCACCCGACAAAAAGATGTCCACATACATCTTTCAACAATATATAGTTCATATTCACTGTTATATTGTCAGGTGAAAACTGACAGAAAGGTAAGTTATTGAACTAATACTCATTTACATGGTATCCCACAGGTAAAAAAAAAAAAAAAACCTGGCAGCACCTAAAAATGAACAATATATATATATAACATAATTCAATTAGTTAAATCTTTGTAGACTACAAATGGCTGTAGGCTACATGACTTTACAAACATTTGACAAATTAAATATAATCCAGTGTCTATTTCAATGTGCAGCAGCTGTTTCCACATATAGGCCTAGTATAATGCTCTTTTCACATAATTAAATGTTCTCTAATCTAACCTGGTAATTTTTTTTTATTAGGCTAATAAAATTAACATTTGACTTCTACTGGGCCAACAGCAAGAAGGCATAGGCTGGACCGGCACCACCACTGATAGATGAAAAGGAGATACACAATACTGAAAGAATATTAAAATCCAACAGGAAAAGGAATAACTGTTGCTTTTGTATTTGTAGGAAATAAAGATGAACAAATATATTGTGAATAATTTTAGTGTATTTAACAGCTGTGGTGGTGGTTACGACATATCTCAGACTATCCTTCCATACAGTAATCTGTTTCATTTTCAGAAGGTGCGATGATGGGAATATGTGTGACATCAATGCATCCAACCACACTGGAAATCCTAAAGGAAAATCTAATTATTCGGTTACTTTCAGAGGTCACAGCAAGATGTTATTAAGTGAACATCATTTATCAGATCATCCTCATTTAAACCGGTCTCTCCACCACTGTCCTGCAACAAATTTTTGTTGTTTCCAGGCAAAATATCTGATTATTAAATAAAAATGCATTTACTTAAAGAAAAATTAACCTGCTCCTGTTAGGTTCACAGAGTAAGTTACTATGGTAACTGACTCCGAGTATAAGTTTCCTCTCTTTCATAAACGGGGTTGACATAACCTCCCATTCTGAAACAGAAAACCCAGAGTTTGCCTCATTTCAGGGTTAACATACTCAGAGTTTTCACTTAACCTCCTTTCTGAAACAGGCCCCAGATCAAGAGGATCCACAAAGGAATTACGTTTTCTTAAGGGTTGTTGTTAACGTGATATTTTCGGGGGAAAATGAGCAGCAGTCTATAGCAGTGCAGCGCTACAGTTTAGAGGAGTGCACGTTCGCAACGGGGCATGGCGCTTACTTGACAACATCAGTTCATATATCAATATCGTAACGAATATAAATAGCCTTACATAATGTATACAAGTTATCTGAATCTTTCCGTCTCTTGTGTAGCCTATAGTTACTTTTTAACCACGAAAATCGCATTCGGCATGACAGCCAAGCGCTGTTAAAAGCGGGTGTAGCCTAACTGAGGCAAAATTACTAAATATGCAGCATGAGTTATATTTCTAACTCCAAACAATTGGCCACTGAACCAGCTGATAAAATCATAATTTGAATCGATACATGATTACAACTTGACACTAAAATGAACCGATCGCATTTTTCTGATGCAAAAGGGAGGAGCGCGTGTGTCAGTGTTCACCGGGCTATGGTCAAATAATGACGCAGTTACAAGGTGTGTATAATTTAAACTACTTAGTCAACACTAACAGTAGCACCTGTTTGGTTTTCATACTCCTGCTCTTCTTCTAGTCACGTCTGTAGCTACTTCTCTTGATTAAAGCTCCAGGTGGCGGGTTGCCAGATTTCATAAAAGGAGCAAAAGAAGCCCCTTAAAAACGCAGTAGCCTATAATAAGCAGACATGGTAAACATGTACCGGGGTACACATGTAACTAATATCCTAAAAAAATAAAAGGAAGTAACTCATTTATTATGAATATGGAATAGTTCAATATAAAATATTCATATAATACAGTGGCGTTATGCCCATTCAAAGTGGCACGTGAGGGGCACGTGCCCCCTCAGATTTTTCCTCCCTGATAATTTTTTTGTCACAACTTTATTCCTATTATGCTCCATATAATTACCAAAGCCTATAACGACTCAAATGTATTCTTCTGGATGTGTAATAAATCGGTCAGCATCAGCCAGCCCCTTTTTCCTAATATGGTGTCTCTGTGTATCCAATCTAGAGCGCTCTGCTGTGTGTGTTCAAGCAACACACTCGTCGTCTCGCACGTTGAGCTCTGGCATGTTTGACAGATGGTCTTGAAGTGGTAAGTGGGCAAAGCAACACATCGGCATTGAATTAGTTATCGGATGATATTAAAAGGTAGCCTAGTGGGATTATTTGTGGTTGACCTGGAAATTTTAACTTGATCAAAAAGTTATGTATTTGATATTAGCTGCGAATTCAGAGCATTAACTTAAGTTGTGTCAGTGTAACGTTATCGATAGCCTATTCTAACCGTAAACTAGTTGGCTAACGTTACTGCCTGCCATACAAAGCCAATAAGCCATATAACGTTATCTGATAAATTAATTCATAGCTCATAAATTACTCTTTACAAGTTCCTTATTTAAAATATAATAACGAGCAGTGTAACAGTGTAACTACAGTATTTCAATGATTTTACTAAAGTAATGTTACATATTACATTTGGTTTGATTACTTTTTTTTACATTTCTGTCAAATATTAACCATTTTTCAAATAAACAGGGTAGTGTTAACCTTATTCAGCACTGAAATCTGTCAAACTTCTTTCAAAGTCCTTCATCACATATTAATATTAAAATAATTTAATTTCAGAGCACATCTTATCTTTAATGTAAGATCGTTCTTATCACATACCAATTTAAAATCATAACAAAAACTGCAATGATACTGTTTTTAAAATCATGTAGGCCTATTGTACAGTGTGTGTGTGTGTAAACATGTTTTAATGTAGTAGACTTCAAAAGCTTTTGAATTTGAGCTTACAGTTCTTTCATCAACCTGTCTTTTACATAAACTTACAAAATAGATACTTTAATTTAGTCCTCAGATAGAGGAGGGTTGCTGCTAGCTCCGTTAAGGTATTTCGGTCCCTCCCAAACTGCATTGAAATGGTATGTTTAGCAGCCAGAATTAAAAAAAAAATCAGGGAATTTTCAGGGAATTCCCCCTGACCCCTCCTAACATTATCCATATCACCCGTCAGAAAACAATTGCAACGTCTCAGATTGTGCCCCCCAGAATTTTGGCTTGCATGACGCCCCTGTTCATATATTACAAACTAATTAAAAGGGTACTAATTTGCGCTTATCCGGGATGTTTAAACCGTCGTAAAAGAAAACAATAAAAAAAAATTAAAAAATTGTATGAGTGACTTACACGCGCGAGAGATCACTTCCGGTGCTTTCCGGAAAAGACCGAAGTGTCCACGAACTCAGATCACTTGGGCGTGGATGTGTTTACAAGAGGTAAAAACGATATAATACTGTTCGTTTTCTCACACAAACCGCTCGTTTCGTGTCTTAGGACATCAATGTGTACTTACATTTACGAGTCTTTAAATCATGTTTAATTTGGACTTCTCTGTGTATGATCTTTAAGGTGGACCCATGGTGGACCCCATAGACTTGCATTATATGACTGACAGACAAGAACGGTTTGACCTAAAAATATCAAAATTGAAAATACTGTGGACACAAAGACACATACATCTTGGATGCCCTTGAGGTAAGCTAAAACATATCATTAATTAATTTCAAAGTGAACTATCCCTTTATTTCGTGTTCCGAAGATGAACGAAGGTCTTACGGGGTTGGAACAACATGAGGGTGAGTAAATACTGACAGAATTTACATTTTTGGGTGAACTATCCCTTTAAAGAAGTATCTAGATTGGAGATTGAAATAATATTAGATTTGTCTAATGTTAAATAAACAAAAAAATACAGATGAAAAATTAACTTAAGAAATGTATTTTTTCTATTGTTTGGTGATATCTTTCAAAGATTTCTGATTTTTTCCCCACTATATAGTGTTGATATGGCATCTTGTAAATACACTAAGTTTCATCATGTTATGTGGTCCTAAACCATGTGTGTTACAACTAGCCCCGCGTTAGGTTGTTCTCCGCTCTCCGATATGAAACCGTAATGCTAAAATGTAGAGGATTGAAAGTATACAGAAAAAAAAGTCTTACCATCAACAAGGAAGAGTAACAGGGTGAACACAGTATAGCCTCCCATCGTTGTAACTGCTGTGGCTCTGATGAATTGTTTTTTTTTTTTTGTATTGTAGCTAATGGCGTCTGTAATGTCTCTTTCTTTTCCGGTCTCAGCGAAGAAACCACCGCCCTCATTTAGGGCTGGGCGATATGGCCAAAAAAATTGGCACGATGATTTTTTTATATCAGTCGATATCGCTAATTATCACGATAAATGTCAAATCTTTGTTTCTTTCAGGTTTAAAGGCAGATTTTTGCTCCTAAGTGAAAGCTAGCTTTAATTGTGGTTTTAAACTAGCTATTCTTTATTGTCAGAACATATCATGACAAACACTTGCCAAACAGGTGAACATTTCACAAATCTGAGGTAGAACATTAAAACATTTCTCATTTTCCTTAACAAAATAAATATCTGAATAGAAAAATATATTTCTTAGTTTCTGTATGTGCTAATGGGAGATATTGTTTCAAGTCTTTTTGTTGCCTAACTTTGATGGCACGTATCTTAAGCACAGTTTGCAGTGCAGGCTGCAATATTAATATTACATGTTTTGTCTGGAAACACATATTTGACAGTGAGTTGACAGTAAATCTGCATCCTAACTCAAGCTAATACTACTATGTTAAATTTATGTTCATTAACACATTTTTTGGGGGTAAAATGTAATATTCTGACTATTTGAGTTTTATTAAAATCAACCATTGGTCATCCAGTATCATGCATTTAAACCATGATAACCACAGATAAAACCAGGCATAGCCAATAGCACCTCACTATCATGGCAAAATGTAACTTTATGGTTTATGGTTTCAAAGCTTACATGGAAATATCATATAAATCACATTGAAACGAAATGTAAAAAGTCATACATATGATGACAATGATTACTGGATATAACTGGAGAGCAGATACACTATCTTTAATGGATATATATATATATATATATATATATATATATATATATATATATATATATATATATATATATATATATATATATATATATAGCATTAATCAGGTCAGTTATAGATTATGGTTGTATAGTGTATAGCACAGCATGCCAAATGAATTAAAAAAGTATTAGCACTGAGAATGGCCATAGGTGCTATTAAAACCAACCCAGGCTCATTGGAAATACGTTACTCTGCCTACATTTTTGCAAAACCTGAAATACGTACCTCAGGTACGTTTCCCTGCACTTTTCGAGTAAGTGCTTTCGATTCAACCATCTCCGTTCCAGATGGTTAAATAAAGGTTATGAAAAAGACAATATCAGTAATGTACAGACTTCTCAGTAGGCCTATACACTAATTTTAATATAAATTAGGAATCATTTCCACGCTTTTGAGGTGCCACACAGCCCAGTCTCGCGGCAGTTCGTGATATGGTTACGTCATTTAATCTATCGGTTCATGATACAGACACGTTTATTTCGTTATTTTCGTGATCTCAGCATTTTTTTTTTTATTTTTTATTTAATTTTTTTTTTAACTAATGTAATGCATGATTCTTTCTGCCAGTTGGGCTGCAGCAGAGAAGCTGTTTAATCGACATTTATTCACGATATCTTATGTTTATATATGCATTTCTTTTAATGTTATTATTTCAGTCTTATTGCCAGGGAAGCTGGACTGCTTTGCTGTTTATCAAAAAAAAAGAAAAAAAAAAGTATTACCACTTTTTTTTATTACCACATTTCTATGCGAATTTCGGAGAACAAATGATACCACTTAGCGCCTCTAGTGGACTTTTCACACCGAAAAGTGCAGGGAAACGTACATGGAGGTACGTATTTCAGGTTTTGCAAAAATGTGAGATGGCCCTCACTGCAGAACATGAAATCCACAGGGAGGAGTCAGATCCAGATCCAACTCCTCCCACCTTACATATACCTAAACCTACCATCTCCGCCCCCTGATCCCTAAACCCACCCCTAATCCCTAAACTAACCCCTAATCCTACCCATTTCCACCCCTTGGATCTTGATCCGACTCGTCCCCGTGGATCTCATGTACTGCATTGAGGTGCTACTGGAAAATGTAGGCAGAGTAATGTATTTCCAATGAGCCTGGGTTGATAATGCACCATGTCACAAAGCACGAATCATTTCAAATTGGTTTCTTGAACATGACAATGAGTTCACTGTACTAAAATGGCCCCCACAGTCACCAGGGGCCTCATTTATAAAACTTATAAAAGCGTAGGATTTGCGTCAGAAGTGGCGTACGGATGAAACATAGGACGTACGCACAGAAATATTTGGATTTATAAAACCGTGCGCACGCACATCCTACGCAGTTTTCCCTTAATAAATCACAATCAATTCTAAATGTAGCGCAGCTTTTGCGGCTTCATGTCATGCCCATAGTTGCCCATAAATAGTCCGTGAAATGCCCACAAGTTAATATTCATCGATTGCGAAATCATGGCAAATACACAGAGGAAAAACCAAGAAACGTAAATTTACTCAATGTCAAGTAGAAATTATCGTTTGCGACGTGGAAAAGAGGAGTAAAGTGTTGTTTGGAGGGCGCAGTGTGGGCTTTACTAATGCCGAAAAGGCACTTGAGTGGGAAAAGGTTGCAGACGCCGTTAATACTGCAGACTCACAACCTCGGGGCTCGGACCGTGGCCGAAATAAAAAAGAAATGTTCGGACGCAAAAAAGCGTCTAGCGCTCCATTACGTATTGTGATGGCATCATGGCATTTTATTAGGCTATCATCCATTTGATTGCATCTGACAAGCTACAGATGTGTTATGAGGATGAATTGCATAACATGGCAATATTATTGCAGAACATATTTCACTTTTCTTATTGCAAATATGTATTAATTTGTAATCTTCGTTTGATTTTGTTTGTTTTACACTGCAGATCGATCAAACGGGTGTTCGTGTAGTAGGCTGTTAATTGTAGGCTAATACTTGCTTTGTGAAGTCTTCATTTTATTTATGAGAGGCAGTATTGCCATTTCTTTACACAACGGTCTACACTTTCACACACTTTCACGTGTTTCTTCCATCTGCCGACGGTGTCGCCATTTCTCATTTCACCCGTTTTTGTGCGTACGCCTGGGTCAGAGCTTGCGTGAAGGACCGCACATTTTCCCGTCAAGTTTGCTTTTTATAAATACCAATTATTGCGTAGAGAGCGGCACACGCCTTCTTTTGTGCGTACGCAATGTTTATAAATGAGGCCCCAGATCTCAACCCAATAGAGCATCTTTGGGATGTGGTGGAACGGGAGCTTCGTGCCCTGGATGTGCATCCCACAAATCTCCATCAACTGCAAGATGCTATCCTATCAATATGGGCCAACATTTCTAAAGATTGCTTTCAGCACCTTGTTGAATCAATGCCACGTAGAATTAAGGCAGTTCTGAAGGCGAAAGGGGGTCAAACACAGTATTAGTATGGTGTTCCTAATAATCCTTTAAGTGAGTGTATATATATATTTGTTTTTCTGCAATCATACACTGTGAAGGCTGCACTAGCAGCTACACATGGAAAAAAATCATGGTGGTAACTCTTTCATTTGTTTCAATTTAGCTAATTTCAGGTTCATTTATCTTTAAGTTACATTCTGTGAAATTAATATCTATCTTTTTTGAATTACCAGTTCCTGGGGACATGCTTCTGGGGGTCTCTGGCTGACAGGCAAAGGGACTTTCAACTGACTCAAAGTGGTTTAAGTTGGGCAGTGCTTCTCAAATAGTTGGGCGCGAGCGCTCTGCCAAGAATTTCCCCATGGTCTGACTGGATTCCGCGATTCTGTTCATAGCGCCCCCCTGAGGGGGCTCGGAGCGATGCCAGGGGTTCCGCGTGTGACCCCGAGGAACATTTCTTTTTTTTTTTGCACCGAACAAGAGCGCGGAGCAGGAGATATGAAGTGTAGATAACAAACCCTTAAGAGAACACCATGGAAAAATATTTAACAGGGATGAAAATAAAGGCGGAGAGAGACGGAGATAATGAGACAAACGTAGGCCATAAGTCTCTCGAAAGCTAAGATGGGGAAATATGACGAAGTGTATGTAGCGCTTGGCTTCACTGGGACTACGGTGGGAGACGAGGAAAGACCGGTATGTTTACTGTGTCTAAAAATGTAGGCAGCGGACAGCATGAAGCTAAATAAATGAAGGCGTCACTTAAAGACATTACACCCCAATCACGCTGATAAGCCGCTTGAGTTTTTTCAGCAAAAACGTGCCGAATATGGCCTCGGTAGTCCTGCATCGTGAATGCTACTTCAGTAAACAACGAGCACTGTTAGCATCATATATGGTGGCGTATCAAATTGCTCAGTGCAAAAAAAAAACACTGTAAGACGTGCTCATTGAAGCCATTAATCCTGACTTCCTCATTTTGATAAAAAAAAAAAAAATCAGAACAAATTGTTTTATTCATTTTTGTTTTATAGGTCAAAGTGATTTATATATCGTGCTCCGGAGTTAATGTGGCTGATCAATTTGAATTTATTATTTATTATATTTTATTTTATTTTTCAGTATCAAATGGTCAAAAAAAATTTACAGTTTAAATAAGGATTGATTTTTTTTTTATTTCAGGCAAATTGATGATGAAAAAATGCGGGGGCGGGGGGCGTAACAGAAAATAATTGAGAAGCACTGAAGTAGGGGAATGGATGATTGGACTGCGCCATGTTTTCCCAAATCATGGGGGTGGAAGAGTATTTCATTTTTGAGTTGTGTTCTTTTCTTTGCTAGTTATACTTTGTAAATTGTTGTTATGATTATTTAATTGATTTATCTTTAGTTCATATTAGGTAGCACTGGTTTAGCATGTGTTGTGGTTATTGTGGTTTGTTTATATATTATGTGTTTGTCTACCCTCTTTTGTGTCAGAATGGCTTGATCAGCCACTATATAAGTTTCCCCCATGTGTTAGTGGGTCTGTTTAGCTATTTCAGGTGTTTAGCCTATGTTAAGTTCTGTTTTAAGTTGACCTTTTATGGGCCCAGAACTTTCAGTTTTTCTGTAAATCAGTTGTTTTTTTTTTGGTTTGTAAATAAAAACTTATATTTTTTGAAAACTTATTGTTTGACTCCTCATGCCTGCTAGCTTGGCCCTTCAGATACACCATGGGATTAGTATAGGATAACCTTTTTCTGAAGATGTGCCTTTAGCCCCGTTGTACCCTAAAACGGTCAAAACGTTGTAACAAAAGTACTTGCAAGCCCAACCGAAATGTTTAATGTCACGATGGTTACCATTCGTTGGCAACAACAAAGTTGCATATTTAAAGCTAGTGAAGGCCATCAGCAAGACTGGTTTGATTTATATGAAATGGTTACAATAAGTGTCCATCTGTAACAATAGTAAATGCTGTTCACAAATATTGTTCACTGTTAGATTGTTAATTTCATAATTTACTTATACATTTTTACATTTTAAAGCCCCACTAGGTAGGATTTCCGTTTTGGTCAAACAACGACCCCTAGAGTCGCTGTGGACTACTTGTATTTAACGCTACTGTCGTAAATACCACTCACGCAGAGCAGTCTCTTCACTCACGGCCTGATCCCCTCCACCCTGTATACCGGTCCCTGTTCAGTTGGGTGGAAGTTGTAACGAGTGGAAATAAGGTGTGTCCCCTTTAAGAGCTGCGTGCGCCCTGTTAATAACTGTCGGCAGTCTGTATTGTATGTGCGCCTCACACCACGTAAGCGAGTTGTTTCTGTTTGATGCTCCTATTTTTGTCTATCAAGTAAAGGCGGGCGTACACGGTGCGAATTCTGATGGTTGGAAGATCGTATGTCCACGCACACGTTACGAGTGAGTTTATCCGAAAATCGTATGGAGGCAGTGATATACGACACGATTTTACGACCTGCTGAATTCCGAAGAAATCGCACGAAGCCAAAAACTCTGCTCTCTCATAACTGCATATAAAATAATGGCTGTGTCCGAAATCTCCCACTACTCACTATATAGTGGACTATAAAGTGAGTTCGCCATTTTGTAGTGCTGTCCGAATGTATAGTGATGATTCTTATACCCTATATAGTCCACTCAATGTATCCCAGAATGCATTTTGAAAAGTAGTGTACAACCGATGGTCACTAACCCAAGCCCTACATACCATCATGCATTGCGCTGATCGTAAAAATGGCGGATAGACGTCAAGGACATCAAGGAGAGCAGCGCGACAATACGAATTTGCGGCAGTAATGCCGTAAACAACGGCGCCGAGAGACGATGGAGTAGTGTCCGAAAGTGGTGTTTCTATTATGTTGGTGAGCTCACTATATAGTGCTCTACTCCCTACCCCATACATAGGGGTTAGGGAATAGTGGTTTGAGTGGAGATTTCGGACACAGCCATTGATACAAGCCGCCGTGACTATTTTGCTACATATTTCAGCACCGGAAACGGACGTCCGGTCACCCTTTTGTGTGTGTGTCTGTGTGTGTGTGTGAATGAGTTAAAAAACGTAGTTATGGTACACATTCAAAAATAAAATTGAAGCCGTTTAAACTACCTCATATGAGTGTTTGCAATTAATTTTGCTGAGAGAAGCTAGTGCAGTGAACGGGGCTCGAGCGCGCGTGAGTGAGGGCGCGGTTGCCAGATCCACATAATGAAAAGGTGACAGTAATCTTCTGGACTTGTTTTTCTGATTAATGTCACACTTTAGGAAGTTATTAAAGTGTAAAGTTGCTTGTTAGGGTTCGTGATATAGTAATCTTATTTCCAAAACACAAGCTTTGAACTTATTTCGGAGTTTTATATATTTTGTTTGTTTTTGCTTGTTTTTCGTAGCAATATCTGGCAACATTTTACGGTCGGCATTAATAAAAAAAAACCTAGGCTGTAGACAAAATGTAATTGCTGTCAGGAAGATACCACATTCGTTAAGACAAACGCAATGATCATCGTGATTATCTGTAAGAAATGTAAGCTATAGCACTACCAAAAACAATAGCATGTACAGATAGCCTAGTTACAGAATTAAATATGTCAAATAGGCCTAGCGCTACAGGCCAGCAGGAACACGGCAGGTAGACGGCTCATGCTGTTTAGTTAACCTTTCACAAAGTCATCATAAAAACATTAATTGAAGCAGTGTTTATAGTAGTCCACACCATTTTCGTATTTCTTCTGTGGATTTCCTCAGCTCCTGATTGGTCAAATTCAGATAGATTGACAAATCGGCTCATTCAACCACACACACCTCACGAATTCAAGCCGACAGCTCCCGAACTTTTTCGACATGCTTAAAAATTATCGGGAGGTCGAGAGGTGCTCGGCTCGGCTCGTATCTTCCTCGCACACGATACGAGCCGCGACGTGCGAGCATAACCGATTTCCACGCGATTACTCCCGAGTGAAAAAATCATCTGCGAGCTCGTAAAACAGCAAAAAATCGCACCGTGTACGCCCGCCTTAATGCTGTGGACGGTAGAACGTGTGACAGACAGTTACACGAGTTCAATTGGGGAATAAACACAACCCGGTACAAATCGTCGGACATCGAACAAGCACAGCTAGCCTCCGAAGATGTTTACTGAGGTAACTTGAGGCAAGTTGACTTGTTCATCAACAAGAACGCCAGGTGCTTTTTAGCTCACATCAACGAGTGAAAGCTTGTCGAGTGATATACAATATAAGCAATACTTACAAGTCCAACAGCATGTGAGGACGTGTTGGGGGAAGTGAGGTAGCCTATGCCGTAAAGCAGTCGAATTTTGTAGTTCTTTTTGTGCTCGGGTTACTACCCGAACCATGAAGTTTAAAAGTACGATTAAAAACGCTACAGACCCCGTCAGGCTATGGCAGACGTGTCATTCAACCTATTGTAAGTCGATGTACCATCACAAGAGACTTGGAAATATATTATGAAGGTTGAAAAACTACCTAGTGTTACTTTAAATCTGTTAACATTAGGTACTGTACTATGAAATAACATGAATGATCAAAGTATAATTAAAGTATTTATATTTAAAAAGTACAGTACATATTTCATGTTTCAGTACTGCTTTTTTGTGTTTGTAATACAATTCAGCACTATTTTATTGGAGAGTTATGTTTGCTTTTCATACCCATTTTAAAAACTATCAGTTATCGGCTAGTGTGGTCAAACCTAGATATCGTTATTGGTAAATCTATCGGTTGAACTCTATTATAACTGGTCACAATTATCAAACGTGTTGTATAACTGCATACCTTTGTATTAGTGTGACCATGAATTGTAAAGGCTGCAATTTAACGATATAAATATACAGTCTGACGTAGTGAGTGTTTATAGTGAAGTGTTACACTGAGTTACTTTACACATGAGAAACTCATGTAAATATTGTTTCATACAAACTCCATCTCTTCAAGTGCACCTGCTTTGAGTCGCTTAAAATGCATAACCATCTCCAGCATTAGTTGTCAATAAAATCTGTTGTCAAAAAAAAAAAAGCTTTAAGGTCTCCCTGATGTGTTCTGCCAAAATAAAAGCTTTATGGTTTAACATTTGAAAGCAAAGAATTTAAAATGGCCAGCTCAGTTTGTGAGTCAAAAACAATCAATTAGCTTATCTAAATTCACGCCTTCGGTATCTTTGTAGAACTTCAAAAAAAGAAACAAAAAAGATGCTGCAGCCAATGAGCAGGACGACTCAACCTCCACGGACAGTTTTTAATGTTTTATAACTAATATCTAGGAATAACTACTCAAAATTTTGCTTTAGTATAATTTTTGGGACAATTAGGGCCGGATTCTAGATAACAGCTAGATTTCGGGACCGCAGAACAATATACAGAAATTGTATAAAGTTATCAAACAGTCTGCACGGCAAAACTTAGGCTATTAAATATAAACTAATCCTTATTAAAGCTAAAACAGTTCTTTAGTCAAGAGCAGTTAATGATTTTCTCTAGTCTTTGATTAACTTTACTGACAGAGAATTAGTGGCTTTAACACCAGCCGCTGACAGACGTGGATCTCACACATGCAGATCATTCTCTCACAACTCTGCACGTTCATTTAAGGCTTTATTTAACTCAAGAGACTGCTCTTATGTTATGAGGATACTCGACAAAAAGGACATTTTGGCACAATTGTGTGCGTTACTGTTTGTTCAAGCCCAGTTCAGGTTCAATACTCATTAGCCGTCTTACTACACCAAAATTGTTATAATTTGAATAACTTCATAAATCTCCCGGTTTGATGTTGTGCAGTGGTGTATCAGCTGCTTTTCCTTAAGCTACTTTCACCGAAACATAAATGTTAGATAGGAGAGAAGACATTTATTTTCAGCATGTCATGTTCACACATACACACTCAGTTGATGATGGCACTCGTTGTATAACCCCTTCCATTCCCATTAATGGGGTTTCCAAACAATATCCAAAGCAAACATTTTTTTCTTTTAAACCATGATTTATTTTAACATCACCATGTCTATGATTTTCAACTGAAACACTGTGCTTTACTAGCTTATTATTATCACTTATGACACAGGCTCAGATAACAGCTTTTAGCTGACACTGAATGAGACAGACTCTGAGACATTCAGGACTGGTACACTGCACTCTCATAAACTTCTTACATCAGACTTACCATATTTGAACTCTAGCCCAGCTTAAGGCCTCTTTGCCAAAAATGACATATGTTTTCAATACAAACATCATTTTTATATATTTTTGCAACTCACATTTGTTGGAGTCATTAATTTGCAGGAATGCAAACAAAGCTGATAAACAGCTCTCTGTATTCTTTTAAAGTTCACCAGTGGCGGATTCAATCACAATAGCCAAATCATAATCTTCATCATTATCATTGGCATCACATTAATTTTCATAAGCTGCATGGAAATGCTCAAAATATTCTAAGCGGTTTTAAGTCTCTGTTTAACTTTAGTCACACTTGTCCAGGGAAATTATCCCCAAACCATAATTTCCTTTACTTGCTTTTTTTTTTTTGTAAAACACAGTTATTCTAGCCTGACTCCGCTCTCCTACGTACTTCCGCTCAATTTTCATTTTCCTTCAGTACTACGTCTGTGCTGTAGACTGGAGCAAGAACAATCTTTGCTTAGTTTTGTGTTTATAGCCATCCTCCCACGGGGTTCGGGAAAAGACATATGTCACGACCAAACGTTAGCGATTGGTTATGGCAGATAGAGTGACTCTGGCAGATCCAATAGTTTTAAACTTCAGTAGAGTACACGCCTACAAGGAATTAACGCTTGTCAATGGAGCGATGCCAGACTATTTACAAATGAAATGTACGAGAGTCTGGTGGCACCAGGCTAGAACGGACCATGATAACCAGACAAACCTCGACCCTTTGGGATTTCACAGCAAAAAATGGACTCAGTGCTGAACGATCGCTACTGCAGACTTGCTCCTGGAACGTTGCTGGACCGTTTACAGTGTGAACGCTCTAACCTGTAAACATGGGCATCAAAACATATGCACTGCAGACGGAGTATGTGTGAACTTGGCGTCATGCTGCCCAAGTAAATCTAACGACAAAAAAAAAAAAAAGCCAATGTGATGATCAGACCGTTTGGTATATGACATCAACATTTTTTTATTTTGATGTCATATGCCATTTTAATCTGCGCAGAGCCGCATGAAGTCAACACACACGTATGACAAGGTGTGGGTTTTAATAAAACCAATGAAGACCCGCAACCTCTCGATTAGACCAGTCTGAACCAATCACATTTTCCCAAACCATGCGAGGTCAAGCTGCTGACCCCCTCCTGCAGATCACTGAAGATGTTTAGGTGGCATTGTGAAACGTCTAAGATAACTATTATTAATTTGACTATTACTATTATTGATATACTTTTTTTTCTGTGTTCCGCTCCCTGCCTTTCAAACTCTACTCCTTATGACCGTGAGCGCAGAAAGACGAGTTCGGCACATGCACATTAACCCTCCTGATGACAAAATTACATCACGCGGACAGCAGAAGTATACTTTGGGCTTTAACAGAGACGCCCGGAAGGGCAAGGTTTGCAAGGTTGCTTTATTTTGTACATTTCCGCTAGGTGCCACTAGTGTCTCAGAAACTACATACTTCACCTTTAAAGGTGCCCTAGAATGTTTTTTTTATTTTATTTTATAATGTTTCCTGGGTTGCCCTTATAATGTTAGTATGCTTTTTAGATCAAAAATAGTCATAATTTAGAAATAAAAGACATTTTTCCTAGCCTGATATTAGTCTCTGATTGAACACTCTGTTTGAAGGGGCGTGTCAGCTGTGAGAACCGGCCACTGCTGTGATTGGCTGACATGCTTGCATATGAAATATGACATGTGAAACTCGATTACTTTCACTACAGCTGTTATATATATACGTTTTAACTATTACAGCTATCGAGATTAACGAATCGTGAGATGTTTTTAAAGTATTCAAATCTATTTCCATCACATAAAATGTTGCTGTGATGATGAGCATTGATTGAGCAAGCAGATGACAGTATGTTGATCGCGAGACAACGCAGTTTCTCTCTCTCATGCTTTCACCAATGCAAACGATGTACATACAGTAATGGTGTGTTCACACCGAACGCGAATAGAGCGTCAAATACGCCTCTATCGCATCTAGTTAGACGCTTGAACATTTTGAACCCATTCGCGCGTCTGTGTCACTCGCGAATAAAAAAACAACAACACAATTTCTTTCTGGCATACGTTTCCGTCATGTCTGAAATAAAAGATATTGCTGCTCTGTACTTGTTGTGGAGGTCCCAAATACGGAGGAAAGCCAAACGCCGACGTGTCTGTGTTCACAGCACCATCCAGAGGCGAACTCAACTCGGTGAAGTCTTCTTCAGGAACTGCGCCTGGATGACAGCCACTTCCAGCGCTATTTGAGAATGACGGGTGCCCAGTTTGATAACCTGCTAGCTAGGGTCGCTGACGCTGACATAGGTTGCTGACAGGATTTCTCGGATGCTCTTCGTTGATTGGCTGGCGCAACAAAGCGTCATGCGAATCTTCCGCTCGAGTTCAAATTTTTTAACTTGCGCGGAAGACGTTCGCGGCAAAACGCGTCGCCCAATTCGCGTCATTCGCAACGCCCGGCGCGAATGATGCGTCTATTCGCGTCTTTGCATTGACTTTGTATGTAATCTACTCGCGCAAACGATTAAATTCGCGTTTGGTGTGAACACACCATAAGAGCTTATGGCGTTATTTCCCTGTCAAATGTCGAGAGCGCATTATTGTAGCGCGAAAGTACATTAATATAATGCGCGAGCGCGAATCTCTCTGCTCGCGCGCGGAATATGACGTGCCGAGCGCGAATCTCTCTGCTCGCGCGCGGAATATGACGTGCCGAGCGTGAATCTCTCTGCTCGCGCGCGGAATATGACGTGCCGAGCGCGAATCTCTCTGCTCGCGCGCGGAATATGATGTGCCGAGCGCGAATCTCTCTGCTCGCGCGCGGAATATGACGTGCCGAGCGTGAATCTCTCTGCTCGCGCGCGGAATATGACGTGCCGAGCGCGAATCTCTCTGCTCGCGCGCGGAATATGACGTGCCGAGCGCGAATCTCTCTGCTCGCGCGCGGAATATGACGTGCCGAGCGTGAATCTCTCTGCTCGCGCGCGGAATATGACGTGCCGAGCGCGAATCTCTCTGCTCGCGCGCGGAATATGATGTGCCGAGCGCGAATCTCCCGCGCGCGCTCTCAGATACATTTCTCTTGTCTCTCTGGGCTCGCTCAGAGAATATGCCTGCACTTAAAACGTGTTCAGTGCAATCGCGAATCTCTCCTCTTCCCCAGCTAACAATTTTAGGCTATAAAAACGTTATTTCTGAAAGTTCTATCCTGGGAATTTCAAAAGTCCAGTTTTTTAGACGTTGTATTAACGTTATTTCTTGATTATAAGAACGTTAGAACGTTCAATTTTCCCATTATGTAAACGTTCTCTTAATGTTTTTCTAAGATAATGAAAAACGTTTCATTCACTTATTAAAACCTTTCTTAATGTTTTTGGTAACACTTTACAATAAGGTTCATTAGTTAACATTAGTTAATGTATTAACTAACATGAACTAACAATGAGCAATGCATTTGTTACAGTATTTATTCATCTTTGTTAATGTTAGTTAATAAAAATAGGCTACATCTGTTCATTGTTTGTTCATGTTAGTTCACTGTGCATTAACTAATGTTAACAAATGCAACCTTTGATTTTGATAACGTATTAGTAAATGTTGAAATTAATATTAACTAAGATGAATAAATGCTGAAGAAGAATTGTTCATTCTTAGTTCATGTTAAGGTAGTTAACTCATGAATTGTATATATGAAGAGCATTTATTTAAAGGCTTATTTGCATATTTTCTGTACATTTAATATTGCTTGTCTTTACATTTAGCCTACATTTTATTTTCATTCCACACATTCTTTTCATTTCATATTGCTTTTCTTTTACAGTTTTTCTTTCCATTTCATATTGCTTTTCTTTTACAGTTTTTCTTTTCATTTCACATAACTTTTCTTTACTCTTTTAGTGAGTTATTGTACAGTATTACAGATTTGTTGCAGACTTTGCGTTCTTTAAGACTGTTTTGGAAGGAGTGTATTTGTGGGCTGGGCCAGAGTGGTTCATTTTACATGAGAGTAGAGCGCAAACAGTTCTGTTGTCTAACGTCATCCTATTCTCTGTAACAATCTTCCGTACCATGCTAAAGTCGCAGTTACAAAACTTACAAAACACGCGTGACTGTCCCCCACCCTGCTCCTCTTCAGAAAAAATAATTTTGCTGTCCCATTGATCGCAGTATTTACATGAGGGTTTTGTTTTTTTTGGCTGGAGTGCCGGAGAGTCCGTCTGTGTCATAGACCTTATTCAGAGCAGCGCCATGACAGTTATGAACGTGAGGCTGTGAGGGATAGACTTACCGTGTTTCCAATGGCATCCGCTGTAAAAAGCTGAATAAAGCTCCTAGATTACTTTCAATTTTCCACAGCTTATATTGTCGGGAGTTTTTTGTCAACTGAAATTTCTTGGAAAGATATTTTTCCAGTGTTTCATGAGCAGAACAATCCGAAAACACATTAAATAACAGTACAGCCCATTGAAGAGATGCATGTCTATCCCTCACAGCCTCGCTTTCATTCTCATTAAAAATCAAAGATGGCGCTGCCGTGAATAAGGCGTATAGCGTCCATCATCCGTCTCTGTTTTTCCCCACGTTGTCACTCATCATCTGACCTCACACACTAACCTCGCGACAACTGCCACCTACAGTACCTGTAGTTTTGCGGTTATCGCGAGGCTAGTGACAGAGCTCAGATTGGGAATGTTTTTTTTTTTTTTTACTCCGCCCGGCGGGGTATTATTATTTTTTTTAAACGCAGGTTAAAATACGGGAGATTTACGGGAAAATACTAATACGGGAGGACGGCGGAAGAAGGGTAAAATACGGGACTTTCCCGGCCAAAACGGGATACTTGACAGGTATGGTGCAGTGTAACAGCCTCATTGATTTCATAACGAGTTTGGCAAGAGAGATAAACTCGCGCTGTGTGGATTGTTCTTTGACCGCTTTCTGTATAGTTTATTCACTGAGAATTAGCCTATTTAACGTTAGTTATGTAGCAGCTATGCTCGTTACTTGGAGTTTGCTTTTGTTACTGTACTATCTTGCGCTGGATCTAACACAGTGTAAATTATCTATAATAAAATCACTACTTACCGATTGCGGGAATATAGTTGGAATTACCCCCTTCTTCAGTTTGAGACGCTGAGAGAAGCTTGATATTGTCCGTGGTTCGAAAATAAGTCCGTGGTGAAAATGGGCAGAGCAAACTAACAACTGACAACAACGAATTAAACTGTTGCGGTATCCGATATAAACATCAACCACGCCTGTTGACATTTCTTTTCTGTGGGAAGGGTATGAAAAGACCTCACATTCCCTGCACAGCCTGGAACATAGCATTTACTTCCATGATCTGCCATTTTCCCTCTGATCCTCGCTTGTCCCGATGACTCGGCTGTGCAGTGTTTGTCATTGAGGGCTGGGATATGCAAATCTTTGGAGGCGTGATCCCCGACTGTTGCGTCACAGTCGGTATTATGTGGAGATTCGCCTGTTTTTCAGGGGTGTTTTTTAAAAACGAGATTTAAATAAGAAGGAGAAAACAATGGTGTTTGAAACTCACTGTATGTCATGTACTCAACTCTTGTTATTTAACTATGCCAACATAAATTCAATTTCACATTCTAGGGCACCTTTAAGCACTGAAGTGCCGGCTCCACAGTGCAATGAAGTGTAAGGGGTCAATGCATGAAAAATGAAAACAAAAACAGAGCAGGAGAGAGAGAGATCTAACCCGAGTCCTGATAACAACTATATCAGGAAGAGAAATCACAATGTTTGATTCCTGTATCGACACCTGCCATTGCTAATACAGTACATTAGGCAGTGGTGTAGTGATACGCAGGTATACGCCATATACCCACTAGAAAATGTCAAAGATCTCCGTATACCCACTTTAAAAAGCGTGAGGATTTGTAACAACATCGTTTTGTGAAAGAACTTTCATTCATAAATTCACCCCGCCGTGACGTCTGTGTTTGCGCGGAATCCACATTATGTATGGCCTAACTGTAAAGCAGAACGTCACGCAATTCGCTCTGTGCACGAGAAAAATGCTAACTTCCGGCTTGAGGGCGGACGTTGGGTACTTCGTTTCCGGTTGCCGTCTTGTTTACATCAGTGGACCGGCGTTAACTTAGTTTAATCGTTCGCAATGGACCTAAAACATAAAAAACTTACTGTGGCTGAGCTGGTTTAATGGTTAAAGCGTAAAGCCTTGTTTAACTCGACGGATCCGCATGAGCCCAAAGGTGCGCGCCGCAAAAATGACGTGATTGTAACAGCGTGCGCGCCTCCGTATCTCTTAGATTAGAACACCATTTACTACACACAATAGGCTTTTTTCTCTGATTTTGAAAACTCTTCGTGATCGACTTAAAATGCTTCCAAGATCGACTTGTCGACCGCGATCGACGGGTTGGTGATTCCTGTAACGTTACTGTTTTCCGGTCAATGACAAGAGTACTAATCAGCTGTCTCACGAACCAGCACATGTATCCACACATAGCAAAGCCATAACACAGCGAGGGAGAAGAACTAAGTTACATGAAACAATCCAACTACATATTTTAAACCACTGACAAGGGAAAAGTCACTACTCACGGTGTCTATAGCCGCTTTCCGCCCGGAGGGACTTTTGCAGTGCCTAGAACCTTCCTATAACCATTTTTTTCGCGTGTTCCGACCGGACTAAGTTCCTATAACTCTTTAGTACCTAGTCTAGAGCGAGGACTTTTTTTAGTTCCCTTTCCCAACGTCGGATACCTTTACTCCCTGTATTACATGTGTACTCCCTGTATGACATACTGAGAGATGTAATATTTAAACCCCTTTCTCTCTCTTGCTCTGGGGAGCTGGAGAAAAATCACTAACCAGTCGATGAACATCATCGACTCTAATATTATATTATAATATCGACTGTAATCTTCGGTTAATGTCCAAGACATCTGGAGAAATATACATAATCTACGTTGTCCATCAGGCTACCGGAAACTAGACACCCCATATCGGTTTCGCAGCCGGAAGTAGCATATGCTAACGTGCACATAGTCTATTTGGCCATTTTTGAATGAATAAATCAAAAGTAATGATACAATGAACAAATCTCGATATGTAGCCTACTAAGTGTCTATGAATATTAAATCTCCAAAAGACTGCTATTGAAATAAACTCTGAATGTTCTGCGTGTTTCTGTGAATGAGCGCTCAATGTGTGCTCTACTGTGCTCTTCAGCGTCTATGAGGAGGACATGCACACATTTGAACTTCATCGCAGTCAGAGCTTTTATGAGAGTCACTTCACAAGAATTTTACCTTTTCATTTGATAAACCTATAGTCATTCATTCGTATCATGTGGCAATTATGTACATTTCAGAAAACCCCATGCTCACATATTGCATGCTGGATAACCACAATGTCGTGCCAGACAGACTATTACTCTGTTTCTTCTCTTTCAAAACTGTCAAGTTGTTACCGCATCCTGTCATCTTTATCTATGTGTTTCGTTCCTAAATGGGTCAGACAGTGGTTTGGCCATTTTTGTAACAACATAAAAATGGCATAACTGAAGAGATGAATTAGCATATTCTTAATAATATTAGGATATAGTTCTTAAATATAAATCACATTTAGAATAATTATTGAAGAATTGTTAAACGTTAGAAAATTTTATTATAATATCAGGCTACTGTATCACGTGCCGTTTGAACTGACGCGCAACAGCGATCTGTCACATTTAAAAGCGCCAAAACGAGGAAATATTGACAGAATCTGACAGCTGAGAATTTGTTCCATATCGTAACCTTCTCTGTCTAGTGTGTCTGTGTCAGTGTCCTCTTTGTCCGCGATTTTTCTCTGCGTGAGAAAATGCAGTGGTCCAATCAGTAGTTAAGAGCCTGAACTTGCTAGTAATTCGGAAATTAGTGCACATCCACATGACACAGCACAGAAGAATGTCTAATTTAGCGTGATTTTTTTTGTTGAGCGTGAGAGCGTGAGATTGTGGCTGAATGCGAGAGTGTCACGCCAGATGCGTGGGAGTTGGCAACCCTGATTACACAGAACTCTATAGCAGAATTAGTGTTACTTCCATCTACTACCTCACTGCCTTCATGTGCTGCAGATGTAGTAACAACACCCTCAGAAATAACAGCATTTGACCACTAAAGAGATGGGTAATATATCTCAACAGATTAAATTATACTTGCTATGTGTTATTTGCTTAGGCAACAGTTCACTGTTACTATTGCTTATTTTTAGTATTATTAAAATGTTCACCACAAAGAAAATTATACACTGATAACAAAACAAAAAAAAAAAGCAATTTACCACAGTAACCATAGTTTTATACAACAAAAGTTACTGGCCGTATCCAGATCAGATGGAGGACCTGCACCTAGACATGACCATATCCCTGAAGTGTCAGCAGAGATTGTGTCAACTAGACTCTTGAAGTCCTCATCGACACGACAGCCATCAGCACTGATCCTCAACAAACTCGTCTCTATACCGGCGAGATGACTCCGGACCGGTCTTCAAACAGATGAACTGCATAATATAATGTTCCGATCCAATCTGACCTGTAATACTCCCTGAATCATAATCATACACTATTCATTGACCAGAGGAGAACTGCCCCTCGACTGAGCCTGGTTTCTCCCAAGGTCGTTCTGTCACTGATGGAGGTTTGGTTCCTGTTGCCTTTTTTTCACATTTGTTGCCTTTGGCTTTTGGCTTGCTTAGTTGGGGACATTTAATTTAATATTCAACACTATTATTGATCTGCCTGCATTGACACCATTATATGAGAATTGAACAATATTTTCTCCATTTATATAAATGAAGTAAATTAATACCTTTTTTTTTTTTTACAACAAACATTACTGAGCTTACTTAAGCTGGACTGTGATGCTATTTTCTTCTGGAAACAAACTGTGTTGCATTATTTTCCTGTTATTTCTGTAAAGCTGTTTTGAAACAATATGTAGCCTAGCCTATTGTAAAAACCGCTATATTAATAAATGTGACTTGACTGTAAGTTTTAGTTCTCACTTTAAAATCATTATTTAATATGTGATGTTCAGAGTGTAAGATTTTTCCTTAGATTAGGAACAGTAGCCTATCCCACAGTGTGCTTTTGTGACTGTAAAAGAAGTAATACTAGTGCTCCATCTAGTGTCCTAACCGGGAATTCACCATTCCAAGACTGGCAGACTTGACAGATTCTGACTGAATAAATGCGCGATTAGGATCAGCGCAAGATCGATTTTGAAGTTAGACACTTTATTACCGTAATACATGCGTTGTTGAGGGATGAAAACTAGGTGGTACGGAAACAATGCAGTGTTGCTTTTTTTTTTTTTTTTTTTTTTAAATCAGAGGTATCATGATTTAAAAATGTATAGCCCCCTAAATAAATAAATAAATAAATATAGATATATAAATATTCTGTGTTTGTAAATATTTCTTGCCTCAGTGTTTGTCCTGTAAAGAGTCTTAACACATTCTGCAGTGTGACTCAGTCTCCAAAATGTAAATACAATATTGGCTTTTTTTTTTTTTTTTTATCACGATAAAGAGAAATGTTTTAGATTAAACAGCCTGCGGATTTAAATTGTTAATCAATTAATGCGAATGTGACAAAGCAAATACAGAGCATTTGAATGAATCTTTAATGCAAAGCACATATATTATAACATAGCAGTTTACACAAGAAGCACAGGCCGTACGTGTGTGTGATTCCTTACCAACCTTACACCTAAGCTAGTATCATGGACTGCAACTGTAAGTAATTGTAACCACATCACATTACAGATGATTCACTGCTCAGACTCCAGCGGCTCAAAGTAAACCTCTACTGACTTCTGTACAGAGATGCGGTTTGATGTGTTGATGAAAATAAACAGCTTCTGGATGAGTGTGTCTATATTCACACACATGTGTGTGTGTGTGTGTGTGTGTGTGTGTGTGTGTGTGTGCCCTGTCAGATAATTCACTGATAACTTTCCTCCTTCCATTCGTTTCTTATTTCTTTCTATTTCTTTCTCTTTCTTTCCTTAAAGGTATAGCGGAGGATCTTTCCGAATTTTAGAGAAGACCCGCCCTCTCCAATTTTCGAGAAACAAACAAATTGAGATGTTTACCGTCACAAAAAATGGTTTTGTGGCACTGTTCTTTTTACCCAAATATGTTTTGTTAAAGTAACACACATATATTTCTTTTACCACCAAAACACTATTGTATTGCGTTTAATTAACTTAACCTGTATAATTTTCAACTATACTTAATTATCATTTGTTAAACTAATGTAAAGAGTTTAATTTCGCGATTCAAAAAAACCTGATGTGACTATTTACAACGTATTGGATGAAGATGCCGTGTGAAGAAAGTGGAAAGGTGCATGGCCTCAGAGAAAATATAAAAGTTAATCTAAAGGCAAAGTCTTTCATTTCTGTGAGTATTTCGGAAAGTCTGTCCTGGAATGCTTTAAATATATTGCAATGAAAAAAAATATTTTGGCTGCTTGTTCTAATTGCTTCAAATGAGCTTAAGCAACACAATTGCTACATTTTGTCCAAACTTATTTTGATTGTGTTCAATCTGCTTAAATATGTAAAATGAAAGTTTACTTAATCAGTTTGTGTTGGATTACATGAATGATTTGTGTTGCATTAACTTAAACTGGGCGGTGCTTGTTAGTTCCCAGCATGCTTTGCATATAGCTGAATTAAGAGAGAATAAATGTTGAAATTAAGTGTTATTTTATGTGTTTTTGAGAAAATGAGGAAAGGGGAAGACTTTATAGTGTGTAAATGTGTTTAATGTTCAATTACATTGCAATTATTATAACCATTTAAATTACAGTGGGTTACCATTGTGTAGAAGAGTGGAGCATTTGGTTAGGATGTGGACTGATTAAAACAGTATAACTCTTGTTGCTGAAAGAGCATATATATCTTAGCATTTAATATGTTAATAAGTGCTATTATAAGCTAATAGCAAGCTATAGTATAGAGTTTCATTTGAAAAATTATGTAATTTCTACATACTTTTATATGTCAGTGAAGATAAACTAAAACTAAACTAAAGCATGTTCACTAAACTTAACCGGTTTAAGTTACAGACAAGCAATTCCATTGATTAGTTTGGACTCATTCAGTTGTGTTGTCACAACACAAGTAGCTTACATAGATTCAAAAAATCCCATTAATGTTAATAAAACACAATTTGCTTGTGTGGAACCACTGTCCATAATTAAATTAAATAAACATTTTTTGAGTGTGTCTACGCGGTGCATGATAGCTCATAGCTTACATTAACTTTTACTAGCAGTGATTTGATTTCTCCTAATAGCATGACAAACTTTACCTGTCTAGTAGAATCTTCGCGACTGCGGCATCAGTGGGAAGCCCAACCTGTGCTTTTAGTGCACGCCAGCGTGTGAAATATTCACCCAAAATCACTCTGGACTTGTTTCTATATTCTGCGGCCTTTCTCTTCTTATCATACACTTCGTATACACTTTTTCTCTTTCGACCCTCAGCCATTTTCAAAGGAATAGCTGAAACCGTAACTCATCACACATAATACACCTGAAAGTGCGCATGCGCAGAAAGCGAAAACTACGTACGACGGCCTTACGTAAACATATCACCAGAACGATTGACACTTAGGTGGACCAATAGTTTAGACTACCCACCCGGAAAAAGAAAATCCTCCGCTATACCTTTAAGTATTCCTCGTACTTCACTGGGTCTTCCCTCAACCTTTGTTTGTATTCTCTCTGTGTCTCTGTTGGGAGCAGATCAAAAGCCTATGAAGGCTAAACGGTTTGCAGCTCAGTGTAAGTTTTTTTTCCATTTTGCAGGGGTACTTCAATACAGACCTAAAAATAACCCATTGGTAGTTCAAAATCAAAATGTATCATCACATAGAAAATGTTTTTAAAATGTAGGCCTATCAAAAAATGATTGATTTGTTTTTCAATAGTCATTGATAAATTATTACATTAAAGTGTTAGTTCATTACCGCATGATACACACATTCAAAACATACAGCAGCGATCGTTAAAGGGTTAAAGTAATCCATGTGACTCCAGTGCTTTAACCTCAGTTTTAAGAAGCGATAGCCTACAAGTGTTTTGTTAGCGAAAAAAAATATATATTTTGTAAATATATTATTTTTTTTTTCTTTTCTTTTTTTTGTGATGTCCTCAAACCCTGAATTAACCCTATAAACAATACTTGTAATCCATTAAAAATGTTACAGTCTTGAAACCATGACCAGTCTCTATCAGTCTCGTGTCTACAATGGAGTTGCATGGTGACGCGTCTTTAGTTTAAGGACAAACCATTTCTATTTCTGTTTTTGCACATCATGTGATCTCTGGCCTAAATGATCTTTTGTTTAAAATCACATGTGGTTTGTTATTTTTAAATAGACTAACCCATACAAAAGCAGCTTTTATACATTAGAATTGTAGAGAAAGTAGGACACGGAGTTCTTACTCATGTCACTTACTCATGTCACCAGCTGCAGCGTCTCTGCGGTTTATCATTATCTGTTATCTGAGGTTAGATGCAACTTTAGCAGACATTGGTTGCTTTGTAGACGTTCTGCAACAAGTGTCTTTGCTGTTGCTTTAGTATGAAAGTGCATTCTCAGCACAGGCTGTCATGACAAACCTGCAGATCTTAAACTGTTTGATGATTTAACGGTTTGAAAAGTCATGATTGATGTCATTTCCACTTGCTGCTTCATGATAGCATCTGTTCTGTACAGTAGTTTTTCAACAAAAAAAAAAAAAAAAGATTAAGCTTTGCACAGAGAAACCTCAGTTGGTCTTTTATTAAAGTGTAAATTGCAGGTTAACCACCACAACCAATTAATGTGTAAATTAAAGTGCACAATATGTATTTAAAAATGTCTGTCTTAAAATGCGTTAAAATAACATTTATTGGGGTTTCTTCAAAGGTAGCGTGTTTTTTACCGTAACTGTGTGATGACGTCATAACAGGGAGCTGCGGGCAGTAATGCACTCACTCTGTGTGTAAGGGTTGAGGGAGAATAAAACGATTTGCGGGACTCCCGCAAACTAGAAATATCTATGAATAAAACATAAAAACTAATATATTTATATTCATCTGTTGCAGAAAAGCAAGAACAACTAATATAAAATAGAAACGGTTTACAGGCAGAGTTTCTATTTCTAACATGTCTGCAGGAGGAGCGATGTAGCCAATCACAGACATATGTGTTGATTTCTTGAACGCAATAATAGCCAATCAGAAGCATTTATGATAGACTCCCCTCACCGCTCAAAACTGACTTTTTGTTCAGTGCTGAATTCTGTTTGCTGGCAAATCCTCTAATTATAACAAACATAGTGTATATATTATGAAAGCTTCATTGATAATAACAGAGATGTGCGAGATCTCTGTGAACTGATGTCAGTTTTTTAGGAATTATTATGGGATCGCACTTTGCACGCGCAGTCATGCCAAACCATGCACGCAGTAGCCCGCTTGCTTTTATGTTATAACAGTGGTTTGTGTGTTAATTCTTTATAACAAATAATTGATCAGGAGCATGTATGCTGATGTGTATGGTGGGCTAACACGTAGGCTAACTTGAACGTATTTGGAGGTACAGAAAAAAAAGTAATTTTGCGGGCGGGAGCGGGACAAAACATGAATGTTGCGGGCGGGAGAAAGTAATATAAGAAAGTAGTTGAGCACTTCAGTTATAACGACCCACGTATTAAAAAATAGTCGGGTTTAAACCGGGCTCGGGCTCATAATTACAGGTGATGTGTCGGGCGGACCGGACCGGGCTCGGATACAGCGGGCTCGGGGGGCCGATCTAAAGCTCTACCTCGGGTAAGTTATGCTAACACTTACAGGCACGAATCAGCCGTTTGTCCTTGGGGAACTTGTGGAGCCTCTCCCCTGTTTTTGATGTATTCGTACATCCCGCACAAACACAATAGTTAACCATTTTCGCTAGCTAGGTCTCCAATATAACCTGACTCCAGGCTTGGAGCATAGACCATAGAAGCTTGGAGTCCCTGTTATGACGTCACGCCCAGCCTAGTGGAAGGAAGGGGGTATGCTTAAAACCACTGTAAAACGTACCAACTTTTCATATTATATTCGGCATTTTGGTATAAAAAAACATAAAAAACAATGGTAGACGATTCTTATCTTTATGTTTAGTAAGCACATTGCATTATCTTTGTGAAAATTTTTACCAGCAATTTACACTTTAATGTTGTATTGTATAATGTTCCTGATTGAGTATATTTGTCCTTGCAAAAATCAAAGACTGATGCTGTGTATGAAAATATTCCCAAAAAACAATGATCAAAAACGCTCCCATGCAAGTTTTTATTGTATTGTTTAGTTTCATTATTAGTTTCAATGAGTGGTGCTCTAATATATCCAGAAACTCAACTAAAATTTTCTATTTGTATCTTGTCATATGGAAATGTATCTAACTTTCATTATTAAACATTGATCCTACCCCTCACTCTGTTTGGTTTGTCTAATAATAGGTTTGTTTGATTTTTCCAATATCAAACAGAGACTATAGGTATACTGGATATTTTGATAAATGTAACAAGCACATCATCACTTAAAGTCCAAAGCAGACTGGAACCTTATTGAGCAAACACTCAGTAACAAACTCAATTTAACATAGATTTCATAAACATGTCATATTATCATCTTATTGTATGCTGTGCCAGTACATCTAATGATAGCCATTCATTCATGATAGTAGTAAACCACACCAGTTTCCGCCACCAGCTCATGACCTGAAGACAGACCTGAATCTGTTATGATAAAGACATACTGTTACTAGTGATCAGCTGAAAAATCATTGTAGGCTACTCTTATATTTGACTGATACACCGTTTTACTTTGGTCATCATATTTATAATGTGAACTTATAGATGGCGCCATCTGTTGGTCTTTAAGAGAAACAGCTGTTGAAACATTATCATATCTCTGTCCAGGAGGAACTGTCAAATGCGGCTTCTGGTTGTTTGTGACGCTCGGTCACTGTCTTTCTAACTCTGCTGCTGCGGAAGGCTCTTTTAAATGCGTCCTTCGTTTCCCGTGAAGTGAAGGATATACAAACGGATCCTTTGCGGCCCAGCCTACCCCAGAATTCATTGCGCATTTGTTTGAGAGTAATTGCCGAATTACACTTTGAAATGTAAATATTGGCTCTCAAAACAGGCAAATTAAATATCTAATGATATAAATGTAAAAAAAAAAACGAAAATATATAAAAAACTTAACACTGGTTCAAATGTTGACTTATATCTTACTAAGATTATAAATATTTTACACTCTTTATTATATACAGAAATGGACCAAGGTGAACATTTTATACAGTTTGTGAACCCTGTTGATTTTTCAGACAGTTTAAATTTTTTAAAAAGTCCAGGAAGATACGGTCTCTCATCAATTTAAACATAAAAAAAATTTCTATAAAAAAATGCCTACCCTTGTTACAGCTGTAATGGTTATTAATAATATAAGATAAGATGGTTGTCATATTACAGTTCTGTTGTGTTTATTTAAATCCCTTTTTCCCATGGTTTTTCAGCCAATAGTTATTAAATCAGATTTATCACAGAGATATTGTGGAAAATGTTTCCCGTTTATTTTGTTCTGTTTATTATATCTTGTGATGTTTTTGTTTTGTTTTTTGTTTTTTAAACAGAGTTAAAGAGGAAGAATATGTGGACTATATGGAATAACCAGATCATTGGTCATTGATATCACTATACTCCTGCAACAACCTCACAGTCTGACATAAAGACAAGCATCATATACAATTTAATATTATTTTCAGAAGGTTTCAATGTTCTAGTTTTAATGATAGTGGACATACAGCAGGGTCATTATCGGGACGTTCAATTGTGATATTCAGAGATGGGCTGATGAAAGTAAATGGTTCCTGTAAATCTTCAAAAGTAGTTGCTTTGTAATAATTTTACAATTATCTGTATCTAGTGGTCTAATCTCATCTATGTACACAAATGGGGTTTTATCGGTTGGGTGGACAAATGAACGTGGCATTAATCTAAGTTTGTGGTTGATGTCTGTTGTGTATTTCTGGAGACAGTGTGTCTCAAACGATTTAAGATCCTTCAAAACATCTGTGACTGTGAAACATCTATACTAGAAATTAATGGTGTAAATGTAGAAATAAACTTTTTGCCCACACAATGATGAAATTACAAGCTTTTACAGTAGGAGCTAATTGAACAAGTTAACATTTCATCCAATATAGCCTACATGATATAAAGCTTTTAAAATTACATTTGATTAGACATTTAACAGTTGAACCGCTTGTTAGCTTGAGTTATAGTTAAAGATTGAGTGTTTAATGTACAAAAACACAATGATCTCTAAAATCATGACAATTTCACAGATTTCAGCAGTTATCAGAGCTGTTTTAATGGCATCCATCACATGCAAAGAGATCTTTCAAGTTAATGTTTATTGATAGAAAATGTGTTTACAGGCTCACGTTTAAGGCACTTTTTTTCTTGGCTAATGCAACATTTAAGAAAACTACAAACTACAAAAAAAGAAAAATACATATTCTTATATAATAAGTGCAGGTGATCATTTCCATCACATAGTGGTATATTCTACAATACAAACACATCAAGGAAACATAATTACATGATAAGGTAAATAGAGGGATAATGTTACAGTACTTTT
Source organism: Chrosomus eos (assembly GCA_036326025.1). Taxonomy (NCBI): domain Eukaryota; kingdom Metazoa; phylum Chordata; class Actinopteri; order Cypriniformes; family Leuciscidae; genus Chrosomus; species Chrosomus eos. The sequence goes on from JAZAVI010000060.1 coordinate 765,196, forward strand.
AACGCCCCACAAGTCTCCATCATCCTCACATCAAATACAAGATCTTCACCGTAAAAAAAAAAAATCAGCAATACTTACAAAAGGCAAAATGAAACATTTTACAAAAAAATTTTTGTAACAAAGAAAATGTATAATTTTTTCAAGTATTCCCAGTAATAAAAACACCAGTTTAGAGTTAACAAAGCTGGTTGAACAAGGGAGGTTTGTTGATTAAATGAGTTGTTCAATATCAAAAATCAGTATCAAAACTTTGTCCCAGCAAACTAAATATGTTCTAATCCAAGTTATGAAAACATTTTTTATACATAGTCTCAGACATTTTTTTAAAAAAATGTCCAGTGTTTTTAAAAATGTTTTAAAAACATTTTTTTTTCTTGATTATTTGAATGTTGAAGACTGTTCTGCTCCATTTTATCATTCAACATAAGAGATGTTACTTTTGGATTTTCTCTGAACATTCCGAAACAAATAGCAACATTTAAACAAAATGTTAGACAAACATCCAACTAAATAATTTCAGAAAACCAAAATGTTTCATTAACAATGTATAACATTTTTGTGCTAACACTTGAGTACAATCATTCCATTCCTTTAACTGGAATAACCATGAGAGACCCTATCCAGAACATTAGCCGAGCTCTGAGGTTAACATTCCCTGATAGTGTAGCCTAGATGACAGTGCTAAAACTGTAAACATTTAACATTATCAGGCATTCTACAGTGTCAATAGTACAGACTGAATTGTCTTAAAATAGTCTGTGAAGAACACAAGCATCTTGTTTTTCAAGATGTTTTTCACAGTTTAACTCCTGTGAAAATATGTCCCATTATAATCAATTGCCTTAGTTGATAGTATCTATGTAACATCATATTTCTAATATTTTAATGAGACCATATTAACATTACATAATAAAAAGGTAATATACAATAAATTATCTAACCTAATAGTAGGCCTACCTTAGTATAGTAGGTTACAATTTTTTTAAATTGTTGCGCAAATAGTAGCAAAGGTTGGTCAAAAAACACGAGGAGAAGCATTAAGATAATACAGTATTGGTAATCAGAGGCTGCATCCGAAATCACACACTTGAGTACGTCAGTTAATTTTGAATAAGTAATTTCTTCACAACCGCTTAAAAAGTAAGTTCAGCGTGAATTTGTAGGCCTATTGTTATAAATATAATCTGGACGTATATTTGCCATGTTGTTATTATTATTTGTCAGAATCTCACTGGAAGTAGTAGGTCATCCGGGTACTTTTGCCTACTGTTTAATAAGTACTAGTGTGAATTCAGATATACAGTCACATTCGACGTCATGTTGGATCGTCACCGACGTATTGAGATCCCAACTTTGCCTTCTTTGGAATCTCAAAACGTCGGTGAAGTTCCGACGTGACGTCTCCGTTCCCTCCTTCAGAGAACAAGGGTTACATACGTAACCAAGATGTTTTTCGCCTATTATATAGTAGGGAAGTATGCGATTCCGGATACAGCCATAGACATTTGCGGAAGGTCTCACGCGTGTTCCGTCTTTTCTCTTGGTAAAGGGATTTTGATTAAATGCAATACACTTTCTCATATATATTTTCTCATTATTTCATCGGACTCCATAAAATGAAAGAATATGATATCTGATATCTGTGGATCATTAAATGTGAGCGAATATTTGAATATTATTTTAAACTCTTCAATGAAAATAATAACAAAGTCCGTTAGAATAAAATCAAATGTTTACAATGTATTGTCAGGTAAATGTATCATGCCAATTTCGAAATCAGTTCAAAAATAATCAATACAATTACATCGAATGCTCAAGATTAAGAGAAAAAGACGCAAACCTGACATTAAGAAATACATGAGCTGAGAGTCTCTGCAAATCTCAGCCTGAGAACAGAAAGGACCCCGAGCTTCTCGCTGCAGTCCATTACATAGCCAGAATCTTTCACATGGAAAACATGCTAACAAAGGTCATTTGCAATCAGGTTACACTTTATTTTGGGGGAAGGGGTAAAATGACCATTTGCCTTCCTTTGTGGGCCAGTTATCTCTAAACTTCTAAAAACCTTTTTGCCTTATGTTTTACTCTTTGGGAATGAGACAGTTGTACCAGTCACCCTTAGACCATTTAAATGATACTAAACATGATACTCAATGATAATCATTCGCATTAAACCAAAAATATTCTTGTGTGAGTTTTAGTTGTCTCTGAGAGAGAGAATGGAATGTGGATGAGGTGAGACTTTTGTCTCAAGGGAAGAGGGGGAAAGTCAAATGTTAATTTCCAACAAGGTCCTTTGTTTCATCGACCACTGGTCAGATCTATCTCTTCAACCAGTTTTTCCAGCCTTACAGTATCATAAAGATTTGTGCGCAAATCTTAAAAATCCATATGATAGCTTTGTTTTAGGAAAAGCCCAAAATGTATGTAGGCCTATTCACGTGTTGCACAAGGTTTGATGTAGTAAATGTTCAACCAATAATATTAGAATCAAACGCCATTGAAGACATATTGTAAGCAGCTTCACTTATTACTACGGTTGACTATTTCTGTCAGACATCTAAAGATGGTCTTATTGAGAATGATCAGAGGTTTAGATGTTGGTGTTTTATAGAAAAAATAGTTTGGCGTTTGAGTGTTGCATATACTTTGGTCATCACTTTTATGATATTGAATTGATTATAAGTGATCGATGGCGCCATCTCTTGTTTGTTTTTAAACAGCATCGGCATGTGGAAACACTCAAAAGGAATCAGTGTCCAATAAAGAACTGGGTTATATTTTATGCATTTTTTCTTTCTTGTTAATAAGAGGTCTTATAGTTATAACAAATGACAGTAAACATCAATGGATAAAAAGGGCATTTTGCCAGGGGTTAAAAAAGTCAATTGCGAGAGAGCGAGAGACCTGATCTCACAGAATTCCGTGAAATGAACACGGACCCTTAACTCAAAATCTGTGGCAGTTTCACGGAATTGCCGAAAATTCTGTGATGTGACCACGGAAGTGATGCCTATAGTCAATGACAGGCAGCATCTGTGGTCCACACACGGGCTGTTACAACACACGCGCTCCTCCAATTGACGTCGTTTTATAACTTGGAAAGGTATCGCTTTAAATATTCTGAGTTTACTTAAAGTACTTTACTTTAAATATTTAGTTTTAAAGTGTTTTTAACTTGATATTGCATTTGTGGCGAGCGGTACATTTGATGGACAAAGAAAGAGCGTGAGAAAGATGAGACAAAGCAGGAAGCTAGAGTCGACTATGCCAGTTGGCAAAGCAACAAATTATTTGTGGTTGACCTGAAAAATTTAACTTGATCAAAAATTTATGGATTTGATATTAACTGCGAATTCAGAGCAGTTAGGCTACTAGCTTTTCTGTTAGCTCATAAATGACTCTTTACAAGTTCTTATTTAAAATATAATAATGAGCAGTGTAACTAGTATTTCAACGATTTTACTAAAGTAATGTTACATATTACATTTGATTTGATTACTTTTTTACATTTCTGTCAAATATTAACCATTTTCAAATAAATAGGGTAGTGTTAACCTTATTCAGCACTGAAATCTGTCAAACTTCTTTCAGTCCTTCATCACATATGTGACCCTGGATCACAAAACCAGTCTTAAGTAGCACGGGTATATTTGTGGGCATAGCCAACAATACATTGTATGGGTCAAAATTATCAATTTTTCTTTTATGCCGAAAATCATTAGGATATTAAGTAAAGATCATGTTCCATGAAGATATTTTGTAAATTTCCTACCATAAATGTATAAAACATTTATTTTTGTGAGTGAATGCAGCACAATCGCGAACATAAATGGACAACTTTAAAGGCGATTTTCTCAATGTTTCGATTTTTTTGAACCCTCAGATTCCAGATTTTCAAATAGTTGTAACTCGGCCAAATATTGTCATATCCTAACAAATCACACATCAATGGAAAGCTTATTTATTCAGCTTTCATGTGATGTATAAATCTCAATTTCAGAAAAATGACTTACGTCCGCAAGAACGTTATAGTTGTGTGTGGGGGGATTATGTTTTTTTCCGCTCTGTTTTCTTCTCACTTTCACTTTCGCAGGTTGTTGCTGATTGGCTATCGTGCTTGTCAGCTAAGAGGATGAGTGGCCGCGCCTTGGAAGGCGGGATCTGCATTAGCGTGATGATGATTAACACCTGGTGAAGTGGATACTTAAAGACCATGCTGCTACAAGTGCATTCAGAGAACCTTGCATTCAGAGAATCTTGTCGTGCCTTTAGAGAATTTTGTTTTGAGAGAACCTAGTACGTTGTTCACCTGTATGCTCATTGTTTGTTTTGGCTGCGTCCAAACCCTTCTCCTTTGTGAACGTGGCGGTCTACAGAGAAGAAGGGGTTAAGTAAGTTTGTCACGTGACGTACATGGTATTAAAAACACTAGTTAGGGAATTGTGCCACCCGCTGTATTTGTTTTTTAGTTAGTGTAGCTTTAGTTATGACGTCTTGGACGTTGAAGACTTTTTCTTTTGGGTTTTTTTTTGTATTATAGTATTAGCTGTTTAATGGGTTAGATAACTTTTATATTTATATTATTTTCATTTCTTTGGCACAATTCATTTTCCCCTTTTTCTTTGTGGTTGGTTGTGTTGTGACATCTTTATTCATTATATATTCATTAAAACTTATCCACTTTATTCAGTGGTCTCTCGTGTTTTCTCACCTCATTCAGTGTTATAGTCATATAGTGTGACGTGTCTGAGTTGGATATATGTGTTCCCCTCCTAAAAGCCCTAGATGGGTACGAGTTATAGGAGGGCCGTAACAATGACCCATAAGACTGGTTTTGTCATCCAGGGTCACATATTAATATTAAAATAATTTAATTTCAGAGCACCACAAAGTCAGACCTCAGCACCTTCATGTAGCCTACCTTTAATGTAAGATCGTTCTTAGGTCACATACCAATTTAAAATCATAACATAAACATTTTCACGACTGAACGATTCTGATGAGGACACCAAAGGCACTTTATAGTGATATTGACTCCAAAACTGCAATGGTACTGTTTTTAAAATCATGTGTAGTAGGCCTAAGTGTATAGTAAGTGTGTGTGTGTAAACATGCTTTTTAATGAAGTAGACTTCAAAAGCTTTTGAATTTGAGCTTACAGTTCTTTCATCAACCTGTCTTTTACATAAACTTACAAAATAGATGCTTTAACTTAGTTCTCAGATAGAGGAGGGTTGCTGCTAGCTCCATTAAAGGGGTCATGACATGTTTTTTTGTTTTGTTTTATTATGTTCCCTTAGGTGCAATTATAGTATTACTATAGTTTTTTGTACAAAAAAACCACCACGTTAAACTTCGGTCTTCCGATCTTTTACCATCGTGTCAATTCCCAATTGATTTTGATTCAAATGCGCGAGGGAGGGAGGGAGGGAGGGAGGGAGGGAGAGAGAGAGAGAGAGAGAGAGAGAGAGAGAGAGAGGGAGGGGGAGAGAGAGAGAGAGAGAGAGAGAGAGAGAGAGGGCGCGCGCGCGGCCGGTGTTACGGATCAACTGGGGATCATGTTAACTGGGGAAACGCGCGTGCACGCAGACAGTTTTACCTGGATTTCCAGCAGATGTTAACAGCGACAGATTCATGCCCTATTTTACGGATCACCGATTAAAAACGAACATTTCACCAGTTGTATACATTGGTATGCGAATAAAGCGCTTTGTTTTTGCAGTGTATGATATTCCTTCGTATTTGACGCATTTTCAAAGAAGTTTAACATACGTTTAGTGTCAAGCTCAGAAACCACGCCTATGTTAAAAAGGGTCGTTCGGTTTCATTGGATGAACAGACTTTCAGCGCACTTCAGAAGACGTGCAATAATTTTCTTCTCAACATTAGTGTATCATATTTTTTTTAATGTGTTGTCATGAGTTATAATCACAAATAACAACAGATGTAGATTAAGTTAAAGCTAGGCTACCTAAAAGAAACAAATTGCAACGTCATTGACATTTTTTTCAACAAGTTGCATTTATCGATCTGCATATATAGCCTATAGCCTAATTTTATAATGGATCTATTATTTTTATATAAAAATACTTATCAGCTTATTTTACTCTGCTATGATATTTAGATCTCTTTTTTGAACAACCAGCTCTGACGCCTCTGTATCATTTTCCCTGGACATAAAGCAGCAATGCGTATAGGGTCATGAAGTTAATTATCTCATGAACTTGTAACATTTTCAACAGATTTATAAAATAAACAATAATTTCTTTGTTCCTATTTTTTATGTGTTTTTTTTCTTTTTCTTAGAAGCATAATCATTTGATCAACAAAGTGATCAATCAGGTGTTAAGCATTCCTGTAGCTCAAACAGTAGAGTGGTGATACTTGCATCACCAAGGTCATGGGTTCGAATCCCAGGGAAAGCAAGAACTCATAAGATTTTAACATGTGTACCTTGTTGAAATGCAATGTATGTCACTCAAATCTACATTATGCTCAGTAGCATGAATTTGATGTTGTGTATCTAATGTCTTGTATTGGACATTTAGGGAACACTTTGTCTTTAGTGATTAAAGTCCTGTGAAAAATACAGTGGCAAGTGCAACCACATATTCTATTACTGAAATAAGCAGAACATATGATATAGTGATGATGAATTACTACAAATATATAGGCCTACTGATATTCTCTATGGCTAATTTTCACCTACATCACTAACCTCTTAATCATTTGTCACCTTGCATGAATAGCATGACCCTCTCTAAAACAATAGGAAATGCTTTATTGTTTACTTTTTTGCTGACCTCTTTAACAAAATAAATATGACACAATGGTCTATGAGTTTTATAAATAAAATGTAATGGGTTTGGGCCTCTTTTTATGTAATATAAATTTTAATTATGCCAGTTCTCTTCATTTGACTGGTATAAAAATGAATTGATTAGTTCACTTTCAAACTATTTTTTGCTGATAAATTTACAGCAAACCTTAATTTCTTTTCGACTGAAGAAAGAAAGACATGGATATCTTGGATGACATGAGGGTGAGTAAATGATCAGCAAAAATGTTTTTTGAAAGTGAACTAATGCTTGAAAATATTCTCTTTACTTGTTATTCATCACATCATGTGCCTTCATTGTTGTCGTCTGCTATCTGTTAGGAACAGATTAAAAAAAGGTCTATAAATTAAGTGTCATTGTTGTTACTGGTGTCATTGTTGTTAGGCCATACTACCAGTACCAAAGCAAATTGATGCAATTAAAGTTAGACAAATCAAAAACTTTGTAGGATAACCAATATCCTGACAGCTGCTCAAGAAAGGAACACTATTATATAAAGAGGAGATGTGAAAAATTCACAATGAAGGGTATTTGTGTGTTAAATTGGTCTTACCATAAAAAGGTAATACAACTGTGACTGATTTATTTTCTAATATAACATGATTACATTGGATGGACAGCAGCGTAGGTGAAGGCCAAACTGGCCAATGGGTAAGAAAAATGTATACATATACTTAGCAAAACAAGTAACTGTTCTTCATCAGCATGTAACTTATTCTATAGTTTGTTCTTCCTTGATTGAATGTTCAGAATGTGGAAGGTGGGACTGTGTGGTCAGATCTTCACAGTTGGCAAATACAGCTGTCCTGCATGCATGCACATTTGCCTATTTTTTTTCTTTTGTTATTGTTGCTTTCATACCTGTTAGCTAATGAATATGTTTATTGAACATTCCCCTATAAATGCTGTGGGTAAATCACTGGATCGGATGCATAAGCTATGGCTTATCAATTTTCGACCACTCTTTATGAACATTTATGGAGTGTACTGTATGCTTTAAAGGGTACCTATCATGGAATTTTGAAAATTACCTTTCATGTAGTGTGTAACATAGATCTAAGTGAACAAAAACATCCTGCAAAGTTTTAAATATGAAAGTTCACCGTATACAAAGTTATTGTCTCTCAAAAGTAAGAGTCGACTCTGAGTCGCTGATATGAATCGATAGACAAACGATGCTTTCTCTCTAGCTTTCGTACGTCACTTGTACAAGTTATTTGAATTCGACACGCCCACTCAGTGCGCGCGCCGAGCAGACAGAGAAACCTGACAACATCATGTCGACGAGACTCTGTTCTGAAGTGCGAATCAAAAGCAAACTTTTTTTTTCACTGCCCAGGGAGAAAGCATGTGAAGACTCAGTGGCTAGAGTTTATATTTACAACTATACCACACAAGTATAGCCACCTTGAGCTGTGTTCGCGTTATTTCAATGACGATCGCTTCACAAACATAAATGCTTTCAAGTGTGGATTCCATGGTGGATTCGCGAGTCGGCTGATATAGGAAGGTTCAATACCAAGTTTATTTGGATCAGCTTCCTCCTCCGAATCACAACCTGTAAGTACTATTAATAATTGTTGTTTTATGTGTGTGTGTGTGTGTGTGTGTGTGTGTGTGTGTGTGTGTGTGTCTGTGTGTGTGTGTGCGCGTGTGTGCGTGTGTGCGTGCGTGCGTGTGTGTGTGAGAGAGTGAGAGTTATGCTCAGCAGCTTCTAGGTCTTTTTTTGTTTTTTGAAATATGTGAAATTATGTGAAGCGTATTGTAGTACTGCAGTGCTTTATCAATATGTTTAAGCTTTGGGCTAACGCAAAATATAACTGACCGATTAGCGTCACGCAAAGGAGGGGTTTGGACAAATGAGTCGTCAAACGAATCATTAGGGAGTCGATGAGCAAATCAGGTAAAAATAAATGCATATTATAAGACAACAAAAGTTTTTTTTGTCATTGCATGCATGTAAAACTGTTGTTGGGGACTCCCAGAACATTATTAGGAACATTTTAAATGCCATAATAGGTACCCTTTAACTCATTTCTCAGCAACATTAAAATAAATAAATAATAAATAAATAAATGCTTGACATGTCCCAACCACAGCAGTATTGCTGCTCAATTTAAATTAAGCCACAAATTGGCATCATAACAATAATCTGCGAATACACACGCAATGCAAAGACACAATGTCAATAGCATAATTTATTTAATATATTTACACTTGTCATCAGATACAAATTTCATTGAAACGAATGGAACAAAATAATGTGGGCGTGGTCTGTGTCTCGCGAAATTAAAGCACATTAAAACTTCCCTTAAAAGCGTCTGAAACATACAGCGGAGCAGCGCAGAGTAAACAACAGAGCCCTAATATGATACAAGCATTTAACAATAACGTGGAAAGCTTTTAAATCTGCTCAGTGAAAAATGAGCTGTGACGAATCTGTCACCGTTTAACATCTGCTGGAAATCCAGGTAAAACTGTCTGCGTGCACGCGCATTTCCCCAGTTAACATGATCCCCAGTTGATCCGTAACACCGGGGCTCTCTCTCTCTCTCTGCTCGTTCTTTCAGTAACATGCCCTGTCACACTCATCTGATCACTCACCGTTCAAATAAGGCTTTGGCGGGCTGCATATGCTGCAAATAAACTGCATCCCTGACGCCTGGATCGTTCGGCAGCGTATTCAAACACTCAAACAGGAACAGCACATCTGCGTGGCATCGCAGTCATCTTGTAAACAGACGCACTCGCTGCACGACTATGGAACTCGAACGGGGCCAATAGTCTTTTTACGAAACGCGTGAAATTTGGCCGCATCAACACGCACTGTTTGTATGGAACGCGAACGGGGACAACAATAGTCTTTTTACGAAACGCGTGATATTTGACCGCGTCATCACGCACTGTTTGTCCGCGTTAACGCGGCATTTTTTTACGTGTTTCTTTTGAACGCGTAGACACGCACATTCTGGTCGTGTTAAGGCGTCAGTTTTCGTCGCGTTACTTTAGTGCGTGTAAAGACGCTCAGTTTTACCATGTTGAGACGACCAATTTGAACGTGTTTCTTAACGCGCACATTCTGTACTTATTAAAGTGTAATATTTTAAAAAGCAGACTTACCTTTAGATTTAGGGTACATATTAATCCTTTAGTTTATTGTTGCATTCCTTTACTGACTGCTGTGCTAGAGTAAAGTAATGTTGTAAGTGCTAATTATCCATACTATAAAATTATTATAATTTATCTAGCCTATATGGGTTATTTGTTTTTGTTTTAAGTTATAATTTCCAAAAGTATTATAGGCTAACTTACACAGCACATATTTGTAACTAAATACACACACACTCACACACGTAAATACCTTTATTCACTTTAACATAATGTTTTGTAATTTGGTGTTTAGTTTGTTGTATAGTTTGTGCTTTTCTGTCTCAGGAACATCATCTTGGCTACTGCAGGCTGATGCGTGCTATAATAAAATTACTACATTAATTTTTTTAAATGTGTTTTGATATTCATTATATGTTTATTAATAATATTGTATTTACCCATAAACTTGTCTTTAGGAAGCCATACGTTATAGTGGCAAGAATAACTTTGTTAAACCTTTAGGGGCGGTTTCCCAGACAGGGTTTATATTAAGACAGGAGCCTTAATCTACTTAATCATGTTTTAAAAACAGATTAAGTAGCCTACATATTACTAACAAACAGATTTCCAGATTTATTTCAAAGCTGATGTGCAATAGGCCTATATTTGCTTGCATTAAAATAATTGTCTCTTTTTTTTTTATTGCAGTCTTTTTTGTTGCTTCCATTCATGCTTTTCTCAAGATTTTCTTGGTTGATTCCATAGGCGACCTCTGTCACAGTTTTCTTTTACAGTTTTTTTTTTCAAATTGCTAAGACACTAAAAGTGGAATTTAAGGCTCACTCGGTGAAATCTATGGAATAAAATCACTTTCAAAAATAATCGTACGTAATTCAAAACATTTGTGTGTAATTTTAATATACTCGTGCGTAATTTAAAACTATTGTATGTAATTCTGTTTTTTTGTCAGAGTTGGGTTCCAAAATGTACGACCACGACAGTTTACAGATACGCGATTTTGTGAGTTTTTTAGAGTACAACTCTAAAATGTACGACTCTGACAGTTTACAGACACAGCGCTTGTTTTCACAACTGCTCTGTTTCACACGAAGTGCGGTGTGCGAAACGACTGTCAAAAATACGTCATCAAGGTCAAAGGCATTACTATCCGAGGGAAGATGAATCGATTCAACGAAGTACGCATGCGCCCCACCAACGGTTTAAACCACTGGCGCCGAAATGGCGGATCAGCAGCCAAGCCCTCACTCCTCGTCTCAGGTAAATTATTATTATTATTTAGTTTTTATCTGACATGTTTAAGCAGGGGTCATCAAACTTGTTCCTGGAGGTCGTGAGGTCGGAGCTAAACTCTGCAGGACACCGGCCCTCCACGACCGAACTTGACGACCCCTGCATGTGTTTAAGGGTTAACGTTAGTTATTATCACTAATAACAGAGGAGCAATATCACAGAGATAGCTGCTACTAGTATAGTAGGTAAGATAAGCTTTCAGAGTACATGTTACGATAGGTGCTTAAAGAAGACAGTTGTTTAGGAGGTCATCACTGCAGCCTGTAGCGCGATGATATAGGGCTAACGTTAACGTTACATAAAAGAATGAGCAATTTTAAGTGTTGACTTCCTAACAGCCGTGTTACATGCACTGTAATACACACAGGTTAATAATAATATAATGTAATATAAGTGTTCACTGTTTAAGTAGTCAAGTCATATTTCATTGTTCATCAGGTTCCATTAGGTGACATCTTGCATACAGCACAGAATCTGGTGTCGATGTTGACCAACACCTTAAGTGTTGGACAACCGAAAGTGGGGAACCAGTCCAATATCAGTGTACAGTCAGCAGAAGAAAGAAGGTCCAAGTCAAATGGGCAGTCAGTGCAGCAGGAAATGGCTAGGTGTGAGATTCAATGTAATTGTTGTTTTAATAAACTTTATGTCTGTACTGGTGGAATATACAGTTTGTACAGTATTTTTTTAATACATACTGTATATAAGTAGTTACATCACACATTAACATTACATCACATATATTAGTGTGCATGTGAGTGTTCTCAATGTTCTGAACTGGCTCAAAATAAAAATGAATTACTTTTTAGGTCATTTCCTGGATTCTTCAGAAAGGAAGTAAGGGGTAAAAAACGTTTTGGACCATATAAACGGCCACAAAAAAGTTTTTTGATGGTTTTTTTCCTCCTTGACCAACAATATGAGAAAACGCCCAAAGGAGAGACAGAATTACAACTTACACTTGCAGGACTTGGGAGAAGATCATTAACTATAACCGAAAACATGACTCATTCAGAGGTAAGATAAATAATGTAATTTTTCTTTTTTTGTGTGTGTGTGTGTGTGTTGGGTGAATTTCCTTACTCTGTTTTACTCTGCCTTTGATAATTAAGCTATCAGAGGTGCTTGTTAATGCATATCCAAAACTGGCAAAAATCTGCGGAGGATGGTTGCTGCACAAGTGCTCAGGTATGTAGGATCGTTTTGAATTTTTTTTCCTAACCTCTTAAAACTTATGTGAATTGAAATCATACGCGTTTATAGATATCAGATGGATTTTATCTGTTAAATATTTTTGGTGTATTGTCTATTTCTATATTCTGTTAAATACTTTGAATCATAGGTGGAGGTGGTCAACGGGTATTGACTGCCATCCCTCCTGACCCTGATGGGTATAATGGACAGCAATTAAAAACCGTGAGCAGCAATGGAAAGAGCACAATGTATGTACAGTAGTCCCTCTGCAAGAGCAAATTGACACAACTCCATTACCACCTGATGCAAGGGAATTTGAAAAAATGCCCAAAGCCCAGTGTACACTCTGCAGCAAAATGGTTCCTCTTCAGTGCCTTCCAGTACACATAAAACACTGTCAGATGGAACATGTGGATCTGTGTATCTCAAGTGATGATGTAAGTCTAAGGTGTTTATTTAAGTAATCAGTGAGCTCTAAAAACAAGGTTGATGAGTTTCTGTTTTATTTCCAGTCGATGGAGAAGTCCCCAGACTCCCCACAAGAAGATAATTCAACCTCAGTTGACACTTGGAAAGAGGCATGTTTTAAAAAAAAATGATATATATACTGATCTTTTGTTTATATTTCATAAGTTCTGAAAACACAATTCTTATATGATTTTTACTTTTTCAGGAACTGGAAAAGTCTCCAGATATTGAAAGCTGTGCTTCAAATACAAACGAAGCCTGGACAGAGAAGGTGACAAGAATATTTATTTATCTATTTATGTGTTTAAAAAATATATATGAATTTTCAGTTTATGCATGGTTCCTAAACACTTGTTTGTGTGTAATTTAACTCAGTATTTTAATGTCACATCAGACTGCTGAGTGTCCACTGTGCAAGAAAACCTTTGACAGTGATGTTATAGAGATACATGCAGCCAACTGTGGATTACGGTAAATTACTAAATGGTTTAATGTCACTTATCTAATATTAATCGTTTAAATGTTTCCTATCCAGCAATCTGAAATATTAAAGCATCTAATTTTTGTTTTTGTGCAGAACTGCAGAATATGATGATATCTTCAGTGACCCAATAAATGCACTTCAAAGGTAAAAATGGTATATTAAGAAAGTGTTTGTTTTGCTTTGCTGGTACATTTCATGTTTCATTTATGTTTATTTCTATTACAAAGTTCTGGGAGATTCTGAATTGGATTGGCAGTAAAGTTGATGAAACCAACACCTTTTCCATCTGCGTTTCTCGGAATGACATCTACAACAGAGGAATGCAGCAGTGGCAGCGCCAAAAGAAATCGTCACCAAAAGGCAGACTAAAGGTTACCTTTTTTGGTGAAGCTGGGGTTGACTCTGGTGCTCTTAGCAAGGAGTTCCTTACAGGTATAATTAATTTAGTTTATTATAAAATGTATGTTTTATATTTTAAAGCAGACATTTTGTCAGATCAGATTTTAAAATGGTTGTATTTGTTGTCTAGAAATGATTGCAGAGATTGAAACAAGACTTTTTATCGCTGGTGTAGATAAAAAGGGGAAAAATCCAGTCTATTGTCTCAACAGCTTGGATCGTAACTACTTCAGGTATGCAAGATTTGATCAGTTAACATTTTTCAACATGTCAGTAAACCTTTTTGGTTTATTCAAGGTTTTGTTTTATCCACTGTGGTATGGTATTAGAAGTGCAGGAGAAATCATGGCTGTCAGTCTAGCACAAGGAGGACCACCGCCAGTTTTTTTTGCGCGCGTGGTGTTTCCAATATCTTTGCTCTGGAGATTATGACAGTATACAGGTGACTACCAGTGATGTCACAGATATGGAATTCTCCCTGCTCATTGAGAAGGTAAAATAGTAACCTGAAATGTAAGTAATATATAGTAATGTTTAACTCTTAAAAGTAAATAAGGGATGCCAATAAGACTATTCTATTTCTCTGTATTTAGGTTAACTCAACAGATGACATGAGTGAGCTTACAGATGAGATTTTAAGCTGTGGATACACTGGAAAACTGTCTGCTGACATGAAAGGCAACATAATCAGGTGCACTATACTTTTTATTCTCCTCGGAGTACAAACAGTTTAATTTTACCTGCATTTGTAATCTTATGAAATGTATTATAGTAAATAGAGCCCGACCGATATGGATTTTTGGGGGCCGATACCGATAAAAAAAAGCCTGATACCGATATATCGGCCGATATTATTTAGGTCTATGTGTACAGTAGCAATATTATTTATGTGTATTATAGTACAGTACCAGTCAAAAGTTTGGACACACTTTCCTATTGATGTGTACAAACTTTTAATGGGTACTGTATATAGAATACACAGTATATAAACAGAATAAATATATAAACGTTTTGCAATGATCACTGATTAAGAGTGCAATGATCACTCAAATGTGGTGATCAAACACTTGTGTGACAAAGATATGAAATGGAGGCAGGGGGAATGATAGAATGAGAATGATACATTTGAGCTGTAACCAAACTAGTTTGCATTGCATGTTATATTATTAGGGCCCGAGCACCCGTGCGAGGACCCTCTTGAAACTGTTAGGATTATTATTATTTTTTTTTTCTCAGGGTTTCCGCGGGGCATTAAAAAGCATTAAAAGTCATTAAATGGATTTTGTGAAAATTAAGGCCTTAAAAGGCATTAAAAAACATTAAATTTGATTCTTACAGGCATTAAATATTTTATAGTTTTGAAGAGAATTTTATATAAATTTATTTGAATATAGCCTTCATAATTAATAATTTGTATTTGCTGTCGCAAAATATGTACGTTTGTGTGATAAATACGCGGAACCAGACCCTTCGCAAGGAGCTTGATTGACAGGTGTTCTGACCAATCATACTTCGCCATCCGCCACTTTGTCCGACATTTTGTCCGACAAAGCAGTCAGGAGAGTTAGTGAGAGAGTCAGTAGATTAACATGTGAGGATTTGAATTTGAAAAACTGAATATACTGACGCCTTTCCGCGGATAAAACAACATTCCTTCCTATGTTCAATTATGTTTATTTGATGCTATAAATGAACTAGAAGGAAGAGATGATCGGTTCACGAGCAGCTTTAACTGATGCTCTACAGCGATCTGCCACAAAACGGTCTCCTTGCTATATTTGATGTAATCATATCATTGCTTTTGCCAGTTCATTGTGACAGCTTTTAGGTGGTTTATTGGCAGCGCCACCCTTACATGAATCACCAGACGCCGCATTTTTTTATATTCATTTATCGGCCATTATAAATGCAGTTACCGATAGTTATGAAAATGCCTAATATCGGCCGATAATATCGGCTCGCCGAGGTCGGGCTCTAATAGTAAACAACATAGTATATCAAAATTGAGTTACTGTATATTTTTTTTTAATATTGTTTAGTGTTTTAAACATTTGATGAAACCATTACATTGCCTCTAGAGCCATTGTTTTACACTCCTCTATGAGAGTTGTTCCAATGCTTAATCAGCTGAGAAAAGGCCTGCAGCTCTACGATCTCCAGAAAGTCATGGAAATGCATCCAGACTTATGTCTACCACTGTTTGTCCCAGGGGAAAAAGATGACAGGGTAACCATTGTGGTTCTTATGGTGTTTTCAATGATAATGAGGACATGTTAAATGTGACAGGCATATAGAAATGCTAACACTATCTCTTTTATTTAAGGTGGATGCAGGCTTCATTCTGGAGAATTGCCACCCTGTCTTTAGTGACAAAGGTTCTGTGAAATACACCAAAGAAGTAAATGTAATGAACTTTTTCCAGGATTTCCTACAGGAAGTTGAGGATCGTGGTATGTATTATCATAATGGGTGTAACGGTGCATGTATTCGTATTGAACCGTTTCGGTACGAGGCTTCCGATTCGGTACGCATACAAACCGAACGATTCCTTGGACCATTTTTCCTGCCGACAAAATCTGCGCTGGCGCAACCACGATTTTTTTTTTCCTAAAAGAATCTGTGTTCCCTTTCGAGTGAACTCGCGATGCGTAACCCGTCCATGATGCTCATTAATTTCATTGGACTAGTTGAAAAACGTGCTTCAGACGTAATCATGCGGAGGCGTTCCCAAAGCATCATTGACACATCGTCTTGTTCCCTTCTAGTTAGGGAAAGTTAGGCATTTTTTTTTGCCAATCTGCAAAAAAATTTCTTACCAATAGCTTTTTTTACCATGTGTTCCTATAGGTGTCTAGTAACACCTCCCAATTTATCCACGGCCAAATCCTCGGGGAAACGCCTGAAGAGGCTTTCAAAGTTGGGGTGCCCAGAGGGCCTGGGTAAAAATAATGAATTTTTTTTTTTTTTCACCAAATTAGCTTTTGAGATGTCTAACTAGGGGTTTTAGGGGTGCTGAATCTATCCCAGCCATTAGTTTTGAGTAAAAATGACTCCTTAATCTAGAGCTGCACGATTATGACAAAAATCATAATTGCCCATTATTCCATTGAAAGTGCATCTATCCATCAATAAAAGTGCATCTGTCCGTCATAAAGTGCATCTGTCCATCATTAAAGTTCATCTGTCCATCATTAAAGTGCATCTATCCATCATAAAAGTATATCTGTCCGTCATAAAAGTATATCTGTCCGCCATAAAGTGCATCTGTCCATCATAAAAGTGCATCTATCCATCATTAAAGTGCATCTACCATCATAAAAGTGCATCTATCCATCATAAAAGTGCATCTGTCCATCATAAAAGTGCATCTGTCCATCAAAAGTGCATCTGTCCATCATTAAAGTGCATCTATCCATCATTAAAGTGCATCTGTCCATCTGTCGATCATCACTTTTATGATGGATAGATGCACTTTTATGATGGACAGATGCACTTTAATGATGGATAGATGTTTTTTTTGATGGACAGATGCACTTTTATGATGGACAGATGCACTTTTATGATGGATAGATGCACTTTCAATGGAATAATGGGCAATTATGATTTTTGTCATAATCGTGCAGCTCTTGATTAAGGAGTCATTTTTACTCAAAACTAATGGCTGGGATAGATTCAGCACCCCTAAAACCCCCTAGTTAGACATCTCAAAAGCTAATTTTGGTAAAAAAAAAAAAAAAAAATTCATTATTTTTACCCAGGCCCTCTGGGCACCCCAACTTTGATAGCCTCTCCAGGCATTTGGCCGTGGATAAATTGGGAGGTTTTACTAGACACCTATAGGAACACATGGTAAAAAAATCTATTGGTAAGAATTTTTTTTGCAGATTGGCAAAAAAATGCCTAACTTTCCCTAACTATTCTCAGGGAACTAGGGTTACAGTCATAACCTGAGACGTTTTTTATTTATTTATAAATAAGATGTAGGAAACTCGATTTACGATTCGATTCTTCCCCCGCTTCCATTTAAAACAAAATAACTGCGAACTGTAAATATATTTTAAAAATATATATTTAGTGTATTTAAAGTGCAACAACATAAACAAACAATTATTTTAAAATTAAAGTGCATCAACATAAACAATTATTTTAAAATTAAAGTGCATCAAATATTAAACATTTTTCGGAAATTTAAATCGATTTGACCTAGTACTCGATTTTTTTAAATCAAATCTATTTTTTACCCAGCCCTAAAAGAAAGCATTTGAATTCAGTACTGAAGTGATAAAATCACTGCGAGGTCTAGTGAGAACTGAGAAGCATTCACATTTCTCTGTTATTAACTGAAGATCTCTATTAGATCGAACAGCGCTGACGTGGAAACCAGGAGAAACATTGTGCCGTGAATGAACTAGTAATAGGCTTTAAGTCCACAGACCAGCAACATTCTCCATGGATTTAATATAGTAACACTAACTGTAACCAGTGAAATGCTTTCAAGTACTTCACACATCTTTTTCCAGCACTTCAAAACTCAAATATTATATATATATAAATATTTAAATGTTATTTTTAATGTGATGACCAAAACATAATTTGTTCATTCTTCAAAAATTACCCCCATTTATAAACCTGAAAGTTTCAAGATGTAGGAAAACTCACACTTATTTAAAAATATTTTTTCTTTTAATAAATACTGTAGGAAATTTCTCTGGCATTTCTTTCTTTTTGCTGTATCGAAAACATACCAAACTGCAACACCACTGTATCGTATCGAACCGAACCGTGAATTTTGTGAACCGTGAACACCCCTAACATCCCTCCCTGTTTTTAAGATGGTGAAGCTGAACAAATGACTCCAGGTAAAGTTATGCAGTGGATGACAGGACAGAGACATAAGCCTATTCTCCCCAGTGACCAGAAGGATTTCAACATCACTGTGAAGTTCAATCACGACTGTGACACAAAACACACTGTGTGTTTTCCAACTGTAAGTGCATGTACTCGCACAATTACGTTTCCTACAGCTCACCTGAAAACACTGAATGAATTTAAAAACATAATGGAAATGGCTATGAAATATGGGGAGTCATTCGACAATGTTTAAATGTATTTGGTGGGGAAAGCATGTTGAAACAGCAACTTTCAGCTTCTCTTTGAAATACTGTTTATTGGCACAAGTAAAACTGTTCCTTTGACAATATTTGTTGAAAGAATGTTCATGTTAACCTGTGTGTATTACAATGTTCAACTCAATCATTAACTCTTGTGAATTTCTTTACAAATTAGTACAAATTTTAATTCATTCATTCATTGTGCTGCTTTGTTAGTTTTCAAAATATATACACAATTTGCAAAATAAATGTTTACAATGGTCTCACACAGTTGTTTGTGTATTTTAAAGACTTTCAAAATATTGAACCAAAGATGTATAAATATCTCTGCCATAACAGTAAGATGTTGCAAGAGGATTAAAGGTGGATTTTACTGTTTCCATCAGAGCAGGAGTAAGTGGGCACTCAATTTCTGGAACATGAACTCCAACATCATCTTCTGTCACACTATCAAACGTCTCCCAGTCTGTTCCAAACAGTTCCAAATTCTTAAATGAAATTTAAAAAAAAAAAAAAACGCATCATGCAAAAGCACAACTTTACAGTATAACTTGAAGGCATAGAAAATCAATTAAAAAAAAACAAACCTGAAAACTCTCTTCATTGTCTCCAGATGAGTTGTGCATGTGTCCCATTATCCACATCTGGTTAGGGGTGAGCCCATTTTCAGACCGTAATGGATGATTGTCCCAGCCTTCAGAAAAACTGTGGAGGTCCTGCTTCAGAGGTGGGAGGAAGACATAATGTGCACAAAACAAATGAAGGGAATCTGACAAGTCCAACAAGCCATCTTCCTCAAGGCTGTGAAGTATTTCGTAATACAGCTGTGTTACGCCGACCCAGACGTCTCGCCACAGGCGTTCAATTCTAGAAAATACAAAATGTATCGAATTAAAAATTATAAATTACACGATAGTGTGACATCCTAGCTTGTTTATTACCTCTGATTATGTACGCTTTTCCCAGCAATGAAGCTTCCTCTTCCAGTCCCTTTCACACGAAACATGGTTTCTGCTATTGCCACATTTTCCACACCTTCATCACCCCGGACCCTGAAATGGAGGGGTGAAGGGAGAGGTTAAATCTGCTTGACTGCCATAATGTTAAGAAAACACAAATAAAAATGTTTACTCATCCTCAATATGTATTGAATATGTTTACTCAAGTGTCCTTCCTGGGTCAAAATGACCCTAGGGCCAGAGATCTTAGAATAGATTCCATTTTTATAATTTATTTTTAAATATTTATGTAGGTTTTTCTATTATTTTTGGGTGATTTTTATTATAATTTACCCTTTATTCTGGATTTTTTTATTCTTAAAAAAACATTTAAAAAAAAAATATTTTGTAAAAAATAAATAAAAAATCTGGCTGAATTAAAAACTAAACATTTGTGTACATTCATACAATTTCATAAATATATTTTAAAAAATATAACTGATATAAACTCAGTCTCTCAAATGTAACTGGAAAAAAAAGGAAAAATGACAGGTCATTTCCCAGCAGAAACATAATATGTTCTATTGGAGTGTGTATATCATGTGTGTGTTTTCGGCATAGGGGATATTCTGTAGTCTCAGCCCTTCATTTGGGTATACATCTTTATTGTCTCAGATTTTGTATATATATATATATATATATATATATATATATATATATATATATATATATATATATATATAAGGATTAAAATAAATAATTTTTCTCGCAAATTCCATTCATTCCTATGTGGGTCAAAATGACCCACGAGGGACCCTTTTGTTACTTTTTTTATTGCACCCATTTAAACTCCTCAAATCCACTCAGTTTTTTGTGTATTCCTGGTGCAAGTATGACAAAAGTAAAGAAATCTTGGACCGGTACGATTTTTATAATTTTTTGGAAAATCAGTTTAGGGTCAAAATTACCTGAGGGACAGATGAGGATTCAACTAAATGCAAGGAAGTGAGAAGCAGAAAAACTATTTTCTCCTACCTTGAAGGCCAGCCATGTTTTTGCACAGACTGGAGAAAGAATGATAAGGCAGTGCTTGAACGGTTGTTGGTTGCTGGTTCCAGGTACATGATCTATACCAAAAAAGAATAAATGTAATACATTAAATCATGCAATACATTCAAACACAGATAGATAGTCAGATTATAAATAGATAAGTAATATTATTGATTGATAGATAGATTCCATTGGGTTGGAAATAAATGTGTTTACCTTTCGTGAGAACCCATCTATCCCACCAAATATGATGATGTTGTACCTTCAAAGTAAAACCATGTTAAATGTAATATTGCATAACATTACACTTTCGTAGGTTAAATATAAGACCATACCTTATGAGCTTGCGATTCGTGTCAATATGTACTAAGGACAGTGGACTTTGAACAAAATATGACCTCCTGACAATACACCCCAGCTGTGTCATCCTTTCCAATATTCCAGGGGCATCCACTCTGTGCATGGATTCTTTTATGCGGTTCCATTGCACTCTATGTCCGTCTGCTTGCAGGCAGCCTTTTATCCTATATCCAGCATTTGGTAGTCTTCTTTTGATGGCCAAAATGGCATTATCCAATTCATTGTCAGATATGGTGCTATACGTAGCTTTTACAGAAAAACCCAAGTCACGCATCCGGCGGAAGATTGTTGACTGGCTTACTCCTAAAATGTTCGCAATACAAGAAACTGGTAAAGACATCTCTATGAGACGGGAAAGCATTTCCTCAGAAACAATAAACTTAGGTTGAACTCGTCCACCACCACATTCCCTCGTAAGAACTGGGCCACCTCTTGGGAAAGAGCTGCATGAAGTTTTTGTTGTAAATCCATGAGGGTCTCCAAAATATCATTTGGCACATCAAAGATAGTGGAGGCTGATGACAAAATAAACACTTCTTGATTGACAACATACTGAAAATAGTCCAAGTCCAGCTGATGACCATCTAAAACTGTACTTATTCGTGACCTGAGGCGTTCTAGTAGGTGTGTCATCAGCGGTCCCTGTAGATCAAATTACTATTAATATAATAACATTAATATTACTTAGACAAAATTATATCTTTTATTAGTGAGTGATCAATGAAATATGACTTGACTACTTAAACAGTGAACACTTATATTACATTATATTATTATTAACCTGTGTGTATTACAGTGCATGTAACACGGCTGTTAGGAAGTCAACACTTAAAATTGCTCATTCTTTTATGTAACGTTAACGTTAGCCCTATATCATCGCGCTACAGGCTGCAGTGATGACCTCCTAAACAACTGTCTTCTTTAAGCACCTATCGTAACATGTACTCTGAAAGCTTATCTTACCTACTATACTAGTAGCAGCTATCTCTGTGATATTGCTCCTCTGTTATTAGTGATAATAACTAACGTTAACCCTTAAACACATGCAGGGGTCGTCAAGTTCGGTCGTGGAGGGCCGGTGTCCTGCAGAGTTTAGCTCCGACCTCACGACCTCCAGGAACAAGTTTGATGACCCCTGCTTAAACATGTCAGATAAAAACTAAATAATAATAATAATTTACCTGAGACGAGGAGTGAGGGCTTGGCTGCTGATCCGCCATTTCGGCGCCAGTGGTTTAAACCGTTGGTGGGGCGCATGCGTACTTCGTTGAATCGATTCATCTTCCCTCGGATAGTAATGCCTTTGACCTTGATGACGTATTTTTGACAGTCGTTTCGCACACCGCACTTCGTGTGAAACAGAGCAGTTGTGAAAACAAGCGCTGTGTCTGTAAACTGTCAGAGTCGTACATTTTAGAGTTGTACTCTAAAAAACTCACAAAATCGCGTATCTGTAAACTGTCGTGGTCGTACATTTTGGAACCCAACTCTGACAAAAAACAGAATTACATACAATAGTTTTAAATTACGCACGAGTATATTAAAATTACACACAAATGTTTTGAATTACGTACGATTATTTTTGAAAGTGATTTTATTCCATAAAATCATTCAAACTTTTTGCATCACAAACACATTTCTCACATCATTCAAAACTAACCACTCTTGTGTTTAATTTAGGAAACACTGCCATTTAAATGCCACATTAATATACTGAAGACCTATACAGCCAATAATCATGTGGGGAAAACACTTGTACATAAATCGATCACTTAGAAATCAAAAATCTACGAAGTCACCTGTTGGAAAAAAAAAAAATCCGTGGCGACGGTTTTGCAATCCGTCTGCTCAGTTTATAAACCGTAGGCTACTCACGAATTCTCAAACTGTTCCCTCGGTTTAACAAATCGTGCTCACAGATTAATAAACCGTACCCACGAGTTTAATCCGCGCTCTCACGCCCGTTTCACACATAGCCTACTCCGTTTGCAGTGCGTATGCGGTGCGTATTTTTTCCCGTACCCATGTTAACAGGTTAGAGCTAAACCGTGCCTTCAGTTTTTGCAATCTGTACCCACAAATTCATAAACCGTGCCCACGCTTTCGCAATCCGTTCCCATGGGTTTGTAAACTGTACTCACGGGATTTGTGGCCCCTCCCCAAGTCTGTGCCGGCAGCATTGCATTGTGTTTATAAACTTTAATTTTCCAAAACTGTAAAAGGTTGTAATAGGTTATATAAAAATTAAAAATAATTATTAGGCCTATGATTATTACATTTAGGCTAAATATTTAGATTATGCTTTTATCCTAAACGACTTACAAAAATGGAACACAGCAATTAGTTAAATATCAGTCATGTTATTATTATTGTTGCTGTGTATGAATACATCAAATTGTCTTAACTGTCTGCATGCTTCAAGTGATTCTCAATTATAGCGGGTATATATGGGGTGGAATATATTCGATTTAATACATAATATACAGTAATACGTTTATCATAAAATAATTTATGAATGCTTTATTTGTAAGCAAAAATTATGCAAAAAATGTAGGCCTATATATGTTTTATTTATAAACATATTACTGTATTACTAAGTAAACTCATTTAGTTTTAAACCCTAATAATAATAATTATTATTATTATTATTACATTTTAGACTACAAGTGGACATTTCAAGCTTTATATAGGCCTATGTATTTTTCTAATGTCTGTGAGGTATACGCTGTTTTTCAGTTAATTTATGAGACAGTTCACCATGAAAGTTATTTTACAAAAGCACATTGTTTTCTTGTTATTGTGATTTAACACAAATAAAAGTAGTTGCCAATGATGTATTATTCTTTTTTGTATGACCAGAAATTATGGAGTATTTTAAGTTTCCACTGTTGATAGGAAAATGCAAGTGATCTCGCCGGCGCCTCCGTGCAGTGCGCGCTCCACAATAATGCTGGAATATTTTGGAATAGAAGATTTAATATGAATGATGAGCGTCAAAATCTTGTGGTTATTTGTGATAATCTTAGCACTTTATTATTATTGTCTAACCTGTATTATGACTGATATTTGACGAATTGCTTTGTTCCTTTTTTGTAAGTTTTGGACAAAAGCGTATTCTGCCTAAAATGTAATAATAATAATTAGCCTATTAATATTATTATTAGAGTTTATAACAAAATGAGTTCACCAAGTAATACAGTAATATGTTTGTCATCAAATAATTTATCAAAGCTTTATTTTTATAGGCTATACACGCTTTTACAGTTTTGGATACACATCATATTAATAAACCATACTATTACTATGTATAAAAAAATAAGATGAGTCCAAAATATTAACGCAACGCGTTTAATTACACGTTAAGCATTTTCTTCCCATAGAAAACCGTTATAAGAAAACGCTTAACGTGGCTTGGACAGTGATATTAAAAAAAACGCTTAACGTGGCTTACTGTAGGCCTACTAAGACAGTGATATTAAAAGACCAAACTCAGTACACATCATATTTATAAACCATACCATACTATGTATAAAAAAATAAGATGAGCCCAGAATATGAACGCAATGCGTTTAATTATTTTCTTAACATATCCATTATAGAAAATGATATGTGGCTGGACACCCATTGATAAATGTGTAGGTATAAGTAACAGAGTTAAAGCAATATTTTGGAATCATATTTTTTTATACATAGTATGGTTTATTAATATGATGTGTACCAAGTTTGGTCTTTTAATATCACTCTCTTAGTGCAGTAAGCCACGTTAAGCGTTTTTCACATTAAGCGTTTTAAAATGTCCCTAAATAAACATAGGCTATTTTTCATATTATTTCACTTAAATAAAAAAAATATAAAAAAAAGTTAGATGCATGCAATGGCCAGTTAAAACATATAATAGATCATTAGACACAGCACAAGTGTCATTATTGCCGCTAGATGAACCTAAAAAAGTAGGGCAACTGAAAAGGCCATGACAAATCATGACAAGGCTGACATCACACACTACGTACCAATGCATTATCCCTCGTGAACAATTACAACGTCTGATGGTTTGCATACGTGCAGACCAGTAAATTATTACGACATCCTTCATTAATAAACATGACTTCTGATGTCTGTATACGTATATATCGATGAAACACATACGTACCAGCGCGTCACATATGCAAATATAGTCTCAAATACAGCAATTTCATTGGCTACTGTGCTTTTTGCGCGTTAACGCGAACAAACAGTGCGTGTTGATGCGGCCAAATTTCACGCGTTTCGTAAAAAGACTACTGGCCCCGTTCGCGTTTCATATGTTTGTTCGCGTTAACGTGCAAAAAGCACAGTAGCCAATGAAATTGCTGTATTTGAGACTATATTTGCATATGTGACGCGCTGGTACGTATGTGTCTCATCGATATATACCAAGCGTGCCGCACAAGCCCTTAAAAGTGAAGCCAAAACGTCTCGATCGCCCCCCGGTGACCGGTCCTAGTATAGCTCATAAGCCCCGCCTCCCTATGTTATTCAACGGGATGCGAGACCAACTAAATAATTAAATTACACTTCACATATCTTTTTTCTAATGATAGTTTTGGTCATTTACTGTAGTTTCTATCACGTTGATGTCATTTCTCATGTTTGTTTTTAAAAATAAGTTCGTTTATAGTTAGTTATTTGATGCTATAAAAACGGTGCAATGACATCATGATTGACAGCTGTGATTGACAGGTTCTCTGTGCGAAGTAGTCACTGAAGCACCAACGGACTTTTTTCATAATGTTGACTATGTGGTTAGTAGTTGTATTTACCTTATTTTAACAAGGTACTGCAATCAGCAGACATCATTGGAGAGGAACGGAGCAGACAAGGCCACTTAAGAAAAGTGCAGGGTGTGTGCTCTCTCTCTCTCTCTCTCTCTCTCTCTCTCTCTCCTCTCTCTCTCTCTCTCTCTCTCTCTCTCTCTCTCTCTCTCTCTCTCTCTCTCTCTCTCTCTCTCTCTCTCTCTCTCTCCACACACACACACACACACACACACACACACACACACAGACACACACACACACACACACACACACACACACACACACACACACACACACACACACACACACACACACACACACACACACACACACACACACACACACACACACACACACACACAGCCACCTGTAATACAAAGTGATAAGAAGCTCTTCAACGTGTTTGCATCAGTAATTTCTAAAAATTAAATTCGGACAACATTAAGCCTATACCTTTTTTATTGTATGTGGATGTGGGAGGGGAAAATGTCGAGACTAAAGCCCTATTCGGATTAACTTTACAAGGGTAGATGGAAGTTAATGTAATTTTACCACAGGACTTCTGTGATATATAGCCAAATCGCATATGATAAGATATCAATAAAACTAGAAGTTGGAGGGGTAACTCAAATAAGCATCGTCATCCGTGTATTACATTCCTGATATCGTGTGCGCAAACACAAATAACCTATACAACAGGGCAGTTGAATGCTTATCTGATAACCTAGAAGCTCTTGTAATTCGCTCTGTGCACGAGAAAAATGCTAACTTCCGGCTTGAGGGCGGACGTTGGGTACTTCGTTTCCGGTTGCCGTCTTGTTTACATCAGTGGACCGGCGTTAACTTAGTTTAATCGTTCGCAATGGACCTAAAACATACAAAACTTACTGTGGCTGAGCTGGTTTAATGGTTAAAGCGTAAAGCCTTGTTTAACTCGACGGGTCCGCATGAGCCCAAAGGTGCGCGCCGCAAAAATGACGTGATTGTATACAGCACGCGCGCCTCCGTATCTCTTAGATTAGAACACCATTTACTACACACAATAGGCTTTTTTCTCTGATTTTGAAAACTCTTCGTGATCGACTTAAAATGCAAGATCGACTTGTCGACCGCGATCGACGGGTTGGTGATTCCTGTAACGTTACTGTTTTCCGGTCAATGACAAGAGTACTAATCAGCTGTCTCACGAACGTAACCAGCACATGTATCCACACATAGCAAAGCCATAACACAGCGAGGGAGAAGAACTAAGTTACATGAAACAATCCAACTACATATTTTAAACCACTGACAAGGGAAAAGTCACTACTCACGGTGTCTATAGCCGCTTTCCGCCCGGAGGGACTTTTGCAGTGCCTAGAACCTTCCTATAACCATTTTTTTCGCGTGTTCCGACCGGACTAAGTTCCTATAACTCTTTCAGTACCTAGTCTAGAGCGAGGACTTTTTTTAGTTCCCTTTCCCAACGTCGGATACCTTTACTCCCTGTATTACATGTGTACTCCCTGTATGACATACTGAGAGATGTAATATTTAAACCCCTTTCTCTCTCTTGCTCTGGGGAGCTGGAGAAAAATCACTAACCAGTCGATGAACATCATCGACTCTAATATTATATTATAATATCGACTGAAATCTTCGGTTAATGTCCAAGACATCTGGAGAAATATACATAATCTGCGTTGTCCATCAGGCTACCGGAAACTAGACACCCCATATCGGTTTCGCAGCCGGAAGTAGCATATGCTAACGTGCACATAGTCTATTATTACTTTAACAGTTACCCCACCTCTCTCCATGCCGGGTGAACACCGGCTGATGCAGTAAACAGCATTTCACAACGATTTCAGTACAGTAATAGCAAATATCCTTGCTCCTTCTCGATTATCTGGTAATATTCTATTCACAAAATACAACCAATATTGTTACCAATGTTTTTTTAGGGATATTTTAAAACGCTTAATGTGAAAAACGCTTAACGTGGCTTACTGCACTAAGAGAGTGATATTAAAAGACCAAACTTGGTACACTAGGCATGTGCCGGTATCAAATTTTCATGCTGCGATTAATTGATTGAGCTTTTATCACGGTTTACGGTATTATCACGATATTTTATTTACATAAGAGAAACAGATGGATTGGGGGGATCTAAAAAAAACAATTTGCATCACAATAGGTGTAATTGTGATTGTCAAAACATTTGGTAACTAAACAGAATTTTATTAAGTTTAGTGACAACATGTTACAATGTTTATATGGTACAGTGACTGGTAGGCTACTGTTTGTATTATTGCTTAACACAATTTTCACGATTTCAGTTCAATTCTTGATTTGATTTCAATCTTGATTCAATCTTAACTCATTTGGATAAATATTAGGTATGCTACTACAGTAGATAGCCTACATGTACATTTTTCTCAAGAAAAAATATATCTCACATAATTCTGTAAACATACAGAAAGCCCTATCAACTGTTATTATTAAAGGTTCAAATTAACAAATTAAATATAATGTGGTTTTCACTATAATAACAATTATGTAGCCTAATGACATAAGTAAAATTATAATAAATATGTAATATAGTGCACATATTTAGCGAAAAATTCTCCTCTCTATTTTTTCTAGTCAACTAATGTGCTGGTAATTAAATGGCCTGAGGTAAAATGTAACGTTCTGTGACGATTGTTTTCCTGCAGTTTTATTGACCTCTTTCCGTGATTGAAAAACACTGATTGATCTACTATGTATGAGGCATATATACCTTTCGGGAAGTTGTACTATATCTTTAAATAAAAAGTAACAGATGATCGGTTCACTTGAACTAAGGTGCTACAGTGATCTGTCATGTCACATTTACAAGCGCCAAAACGGTATTTATTGTCTGCATTTCGTAATAAAATGGACAGATCCTGAGAGCTGAGAATTTGTTTCATATAAAAAGTAACCTGCTCTCTCTAGTCTGTCGGTGTCAGTGATCTTTGCTCCGCGATTTTTCTCTGCGTGAGAGCCTGTGAAAAGTGTTGATTGCGTGAGTCTCAAGCTGAATGCTATGAAGTTCTCAATTTCACATCTGTGTTTTCGAGTTTAGCTACTCTTTTACCTTCATAGTTGGCAGTTCTGCTTTTAGAAAGGAGATAAATCGTCGGCAGCGTTCCTCTTTCCGCCATGCTTCTTCTCCATGCGAGGATTGTTTACATTAGACTAGAGCGCGCATTGCGCCGCATGCACACAGTGCTTATGTGGGAATTGTTTACATCAGAGTGCGCACGTGTTTTGCGCAGCATATACGCATTTGGGTTTTATTAAGGGTTGATGGAAAATAAGCTAATGCGCATTCTAAAACTCTAAATTCGGATCTATTATTTTTCACGGTATTTTGAAGTGCCCGCGATAACAATATCGTGCATATTCATTACCGCGATTTATCGCATTACCGAATACCGGCACATGTCTATACACATCATATTAATAAACCATACTTTGTATGAAAAAAATAAGATGAGTCCAAAATATCAACGCAACGCGTTTAATTAGCCTACACGTTAAGCATTTTCTTTCCATAGAAAACCGTTATAAGAAAACGCTTAATGTGGCTTACTGCACTAAGACAGTGATATTAAAAGACCAAACTCAGTAGGCTCTGTAGGCTCTCGGCTCTGCCTGCTTCCGATAGCGAATCAGATTCTAATCTCCTATGCCCGGTCAGGGCTCTGAGATTATATGTCACTCGCACAGCTCCGGTCAGACGATCCGAGCAGCTTTTTGTTTCGTTCGGCGGGCGCACCAGGGGGTTGGCCGCCTCGAAACAGTCCCTATCCAGATGGATTGTTGATGCCATTGCAGCCGCATACGCATCGAAAGACCTGCCATGCCCTCTGGGCATCAGGGCTCATTCCACTAGAGGCATGGCCTCATCGTGGGCATGGTCCAGCGGGATTTCCATTCACGACATTTGCGTGGCAGCGGGATGGGCTTCCCCCTCCACCTTTGTCAGATTTTACAATCTGGAAGTACCCGCTTTGCAGGCTAAACTACTAGCAGTCTAGTATGTTTCAGCTCTTCTGGTTGAGCTGCACTATAGGAGGTTAATTCACACAGACCGAGTTCGCTCTGTCCCTCTCTTTTATGTGCTTATGTACTACACAATCACCGGCCCGCTCCGCTGGCCGCTTGTCACAGATACATATATTCATTCTACTTTCGGTGTTCCCCGGGATGCCCCGCGGGACTAATAGTGGATGCTTAGCACGCACGGCGTTGACCAGGGGTTCCCGTAGCGTAAGCTAGCTTACGCAATACGAGAGAACCTCTCGTAAGAGAACGAATCGGTTACCTAACGTAACCTCGGTTCTCTCTAGATGAGGGAACGAGTATTGCGTTCCTGGCCGTGCTTGTGCTACTGGCGATGTTCGCTTCAGAATTGAAAAAACCAGATTATTCAGCCTATTTCGGGGTATTTATAGCCTCGTCCACGCCCGCTTCGGGGGCGGTGACGTAATGCGAGCGAGTCAGACTCTCATTGGTCGCGGGTTCATTCGCGCTCCCTCATAGGCTTAAGCAGTTCTCCGTGAGCGAACCAAAGAGCGGCTAGCTAGCCTTCTCATGGTCTGCTGCAGCTGAACTGCGTTGACAATGGATACAAAATTATAGGATAATTTTTGGCTTCAATTTCTCAGAAAGATGGAATCTTTCCCGTAGCGTAAGCTAGCTTACGCAATACTCGTTCCCTCATCTAGAGAGAACCGAGGTTACGTTAGGTAACCGATTCGTTAGTTAGGGCCCGAGCACCGATGGTGTGAGGACCCTCTTGGAATTGCTCTGTTTATTAGGGCCCGAGCACCGATGGTGTGAGGACCCTCTTGGAATTGCTCTGTTTATTATTATTATTAGGGCCCGAGCACCGATGGTGTGAGGACCCTCTTGGAATTGCTCTGTTTATTATTATTATTATTATTCTTCTTCTTCTTCTCCGCAATGAATCGCATTTTTGAGAGCCTAAACATGCACGAAAACTCACGAAAATTTGCACACACGTCAGAACTGGCGAAAATTTACATCTGATATGCGTTTCAAAATTGGGCGGGCCAAAATGGCTCGATAGCGCCACCTATAAAGGTTCAACGGAGTGCGCCTCCCGTTACGTTTCACGTACGTGTACGAAATTCGGTACATACATGTAATGGCCCAATACCTACAAAAAAGTCTCTTGGAGCGTAGCCCTAAACACAACAGGAAGTCAGCCATTTTGAACTTCCTCTCAGATTTTTGTGCAGTTTTTGCCATTTTCAGGCCTCGTACTTTAACGAACTCCTCCTACAGTTTTAATCTGATCATCTTCAAATTTGGTGAGTGTAATCTTAAGGCCTTTGCGACGTAAAATGGCGAAGATCTTGAGTTTTCGTCGAAGGGCGTGTCCTCGGCGGCCTGAGAAATGTTGATGTTTCGCCATGAAACAGGAAGTTGCTGTAACTCAGGCAAACAATGTCCAATCTGCCCCAAACTTCACATGTTTGATAAGAGTTCTGTCCTGAACACATGTCCATGCTCATATTCAGTTACAGTCACAGCGCCACCTGCTGGCAACAGGAAGTGACATGTTTAACACTGTTGTGGACTCCTGATAACATATAAAAAAGTGCCAGCAAGTGTTAAACATGCTAACAACATACTTGAAACATGCTAAAACATGCTAGCAAGCACTTAGCTAAGTGCTAAAGCATGCTATTACTGCAATTCAATAGGAATTTGCTGTAATTCAGGTATGGAATGTCCAATCTGCCCCAAACTTCACCCGTTTGATAAGAGTTCTGTCCTGAACACATGTCCATGCTCATATTCAGTTACAGTCATAGCGCCACCTGCTGGCAACAGGAAGTGACATGTTTAACACTTTTGTGGACTCCTAATAACATAAAAAAGTGCCAGCAAGTGCTAAACATGCTAACAACATACTTGAAACATGCTAAAACATGCTAGCAAACACTTAGCTAAGTGCTAAAGCATGCTATTACTGCAATTAAATAGTAATTTGCTGTAACTTCGAACCCC
This sequence comes from Chrosomus eos, assembly GCA_036326025.1. NCBI lineage: Eukaryota > Metazoa > Chordata > Actinopteri > Cypriniformes > Leuciscidae > Chrosomus > Chrosomus eos. The sequence continues at coordinate 797,284 of JAZAVI010000060.1, forward strand.
GAAACCCCGAAACTTCACACATTTGATAAGAGTCCTGCCCTGAACACATCTACATGAGAATATTCAGTTATAGTAATAGCGCCACCTACTGGCAACAGGAAGTGACATGTTTAACACTGTGATGCAGTACTAGCAACATATTACATATGCCATTGAATTATAAACATGTTATAATCATGTTAAAACATGCTAGTAATTCTTAGCTAAGTGCTAAAGCATGCTAATGAAATGAAACAGGAAGTTGTTGTTACTTAAGAAGACAATGTCCAAACTGCCCCAAACTTCACACATTTGATAAGAGTCCTGCCCTGAACACATCTACATTACAATTTTCAGCTATAGTAATAGCGCCACCTACTGGCAACAGGAAGTGACATGTTTAACAGTGTGATGCAGTACTGGCAACATAGTAAATATGCCATTGAGTTATAAACATGTTATAAACATGTTAAAACATGCTAGCAATTCTTAGCTAAGTGCTAAAGCATGCTAATGAAATGAAACAGGAAGTTGTTGTTACTTAAGAAGGCAATGTCCAAACTGCCCCAAACTTCACACATTTGATAAGAGTCCTGCCCTGAACACATCTACATTACAATTTTCAGCTATAGTAATAGCGCCACCTACTGGCAACAGGAAGTGACATGTTTAACAGTGTGATGCAGTACTGGCAACATAGTAAATATGCCATTGAGTTATAAACATGTTATAAACATGTTAAAACATGCTAGCAATTCTTAGCTAAGTGCTAAAGCATGCTAATGAAATGAAACAAGAAGTTGTTGTTACTTAAGAAGACAATGTCCAATCTGCCCCAAACTTCACACATTTGATAAGAGTCCTGCCCTGAACACATCTACATTACAATTTTCAGCTATAGTAATAGCGCCACCTACTGGCAACAGGAAGTGGCATGTTTAACAGTGTGATGCAGTACTGGCAACATAGTAAATATGCCATTGAGTTATAAACATGTTATAAACATGTTAAACATGCTAGCAATTCTTAGCTAAGTGCTAAAGCATGCTAATGAAATGAAACAGGAAGTTGTTGTTACTTAAGAAGGCAATGTCCAATCTGCCCCACACTTCACACATTTGATAAGAGTCCTGCCCTGAACACATCTACATGACAATATTCAGTTATAGTAATAGCGCCACCTACTGGCAACAGGAAGTGACATGTTTAACAGTGTGATGCAGTACTGGCAACATAGTAAATATGCCATTGAGTTATAAACATGTTAAACATGCTAGCAATTCTTAGCTAAGTGCTAAAGCATGCTAATGCTATGAAACAGGAAGTTGTTTTTACTTAAGAAGGCAAAGTTCAATCTGCCCCAAACTTCACATGTTTGATAAGAGTTCTGTCCTGAACACATGTGCATGCTCATATTCAGTTACAGTCATAGCGTCACCTGCTGGCAACAGGAAGTGACATGTTTAATAGCATGCTATTATACCCATAATAAAGGACATTTTTGTAACTGACTTTGACATACTCCCACTATATTTATCTACTTAAATGCACATTGCCCACCGTGGTCTGTCTTCCTAAAGCCACCGGGTGGCGATGGCACGGGTGCGAGGGCCCTTTCAATGCTGCTTGCAGCTTTAATTATCCTTGAAGTGCTTCGCGCACACAAACATGAATTTAGTGGGTACATTTCCGTGAAAAATAAAACTCACACAGGCACTTCAAAGAGGTTCTTCAAAGAGGTATGTATGTGTGGTGTGTGAGTGTGTGTGTATTTAGTTACAAATATGTGCTGTGTAAGTTAGCCTATAATACTTCTGGAAATTATAACTTAAAACAAAAACAACCTCTTTGAAGTGCTGATGCAACCTCTTTGAAGTTCTGATGCTGGGAGACGGTGTAATGAAGCGTGTGGGTTACTACATCCAACAACCCAACATTTTGACCTATCCTCTCGTAACTTAGTTCTGCATCCTTGAACTTGGACTACAAAATTGCAGCGAGAAATAAAAATGGCGGATTGCTCAAAGTGTTTGGCCGGAAGTCGATGTCCTTATTTGGCAGTTCCGCTGCAAATACTTTCACGTAATAGTTCACAAAACGTCATAGATTACAGAAAAATCTAAACCGGTTGAAAAATGTGACCAAAACAGAATATAAAGATATCAACGAAGTTCCTGAAGAGACTGATTTCAACTTTTCTGTACTTATAAACACTCCAAATATACAACAAAAGGCATTTAAGGGCTAAAAAAGTAGATTTAGCATGATATGTCCCCTTTAAATCGAATATATTCCACCCCATACCCGCTATAATTGAGAATCACTTGAAGCATGCAGACGCAGTTAAGACAATTTTATGTATTCATACACAGCAACAATAATAATAACATGACTGACATTTGTTAGACCATGTAAGACATGTCAGAAGAGTCAGTCAGAAGAGTGGTTATTTTGAATGATGTGAGAAATGTGTTTGTGATGCAAAAAGTTTGAATGATTTCACCGAGTGAGCCTTAAATTCCACTTTTAGTGTCTTAGCAATTTGAAAAAAAAAAAACTGTAAAAGAAAACTGTGACAGAGGTCGCCTATGGAATCAACTAAGGAAAATCTTGAGAAAAGCATGAATGGAAGCAACAAAAAAGACTGCAATAAAAAAAAAAACAAGAGACAATTATTTTAATGCAAGCAAATATAGGCCTATTGCACACATCAGCTTAGAAATAAATCTGGAAATCTGTTTGTTAGTAATATGTAGGCTACTTAATCTGTTTTTAAAACATGATTAAGTAGATTAAGGCTCCTGTCTTAATATAAACCCTGTCTGGGAAACCGCCCCTAAAGGTTTAACAAAGTTATTCTTGCCACTATAACGTATGGCTTCCTAAAGACAAGTTTATGGGTAAATACAATATTATTAATAAAAATATAATGAATATCAAAACACATTTAAAAAATATAATGTAGTCATTTTATTATAGCACTCATCAGCCTGCAGTAGCCAAGATGATGTTCCTGGAGACAGAAAAGCACAAACTATACAACCAACTTAACACCAAATTACAAAACATTATGTGAAAGTGAATAAAGCTATGTATGTATGTGTGGTGTGTGAGTGTGTGTGTATTTAGTTACAAATATGTGCTGTGTAAGTTAGCCTATAATACTTCTGGAAATTATAACTTAAAACAAAAACAAATAACCGATATAGATAAATTATAATAATTTTAAAGTATGGATAATTAGCACTTAATACACATTGTAACATTACTTTACTCTAGCACAGCAGTCAGTAAAGCAATGCAACAATAAACTAAAGGATTAATATGTACCCTAAATCTAAAGGTAAGTCTGCTTTTTAAAATATTACACTTCAATAAGTACAGAATGTGCACGTTAAGAAACACGTTCAAATTGGTCGTCTCAACATGGTAAAACTGAGCGTCTTTACACGCATTAAAGTAACGCGACGAAAACTGACGCCTTAACACGACCAGAATGTGCGTGTCTACGCGTTCAAAAGAAACACGTAAAAAAATGGCGCGTTAACGCGGACAAACAGTGCGTTTTGACGCGGTCAAATATCACGCGTTTCGTAAAAAGACTATTGTCCCCGTTCGCGTTCCATACACGACAACGCATGTGATGATGCGAAATGAGGCGTAGTTGTCTTGCGCTGGAGGCGGTCATATGCAAACGACTGGTACGTCACTTCGTACCGAGACGTCACTTCATACCATGGATCCAGAACGAGCTGTATTTAGAGCTTGATTAAATAAATGCTTCGTTTATAATGGGGAGGACATCTTAAGCTATGAAACTTGCAGGAAGTTTTAATAGTACATAGATCCAGGGGCGTAGCAGCAATTCTGTACCTGGGGGGTGGTGGGGGGGGGGGCGGGGGCAGTAAATGCTAGGGCGGTCTGGGGGTATGCCCCAGAGGTGGAAAGTAACGAATTACATTTACTCGCGTTACGTAATTGAGTAGTTTTTTTGTGTACTTCTACTTTTTCAAGTAGTTTTTAAAATCTGTACTTTTACTTTTACTTAAGTACGTTTTGTTTGATGTATTGTACTTCGCTACATTTGAAATCATATCCGTTACTGAGTAAAAAAATAATACAAGGGAGAAAAAAAAAATCACACTCCGGAAATTTTTGGTTGAAGGGCGGGAGAACAAACGCGCTAGAAAGGTGACGCAGACCAAGCTGAAGCTGAAAGCAAAGCTCCCTCGAATTCTTATGAAGCGAATTATGGGCAGTATGAAAATAGTTTGTAGGAAAAAAGCGTGGTTGTCCTTGAGGATAGATATCCAATTTGCAAAAAATGTGGACGCAAAGTGGCTGCAAAAGGAGGACACCATCCCTCCTGCAGATAAAGTTATGTCCCGATTATAACTTAGGCCGAATGAAAACGTTATGCAGAGGGAATCCCGGAATCCAGTCATAAAAAATGGAATTACTCACTTAACGCAGATGTCACGTAAAACACGCAAAATAATGGATGGATGAATACATGGAAAGTAGAACTGTGCAATAAATCCAATCGCGACATGGTCTGTGAATATTTCAGCACAAAAATACTGCAAATATATAACCATATTTGTTCTGCTGAGCTGCGCCACTTTGTCTACTACATACTCAAGTACGCGTGACGTTCATGGTGTTTTCAGCGTCTCACAAACAATGTGATGATATGAATACATGAACATTTCCAGAGCTGCTCTGAGAGCACGCCTAATGAGCATTTTCATAATTTTATTTGAGAAAACCATTGTCAAATACACTTTGAAACACTTTTTTACAACCCGTCAAAATAAAAGTTCGGTTTTACTAGGAGACATTATGACAGAAATATATTACTATTGTATGCATACAATAGAACTTAGCCTACTTCTCAAAATAATCATAATAACAACAATAATAATACATTTTATTCAAACATTATTTAAAGGAATATATTTTTTGTCCATTGTTTGATTTAGTAAATCTGTTTTTGTACCGCTTCCTCAAAAAATAAAAGGACACAAGTTTAAATTTACATTTAATTACCACCGTTTTTGATTTATTTGGATTAAATAATAAAAAGAAACATTCATTTTCTGAATAAAATACATTTCATAGGACAATATTATTCTTAAACATTTTAATAAATAATTAATGTTAAAAATAAGTTGTTAATCTAATTCATTATCAATTATCGAATTTAATTGATTAGATGTTTTATTGAAATTTTAATAAACAAAACAAACAAATGGTTTCAAGTTTGTTTTTTAATTAAAAGCATTTGTTAAACCAAAAAAAACCCTGTTTCATTAATTAAACTGAATAATAACCATAATTTAATAATACAGTTTATTTAATAATTGATTAATACTGTAAACCGTGATATTTTCTGAGACGTTATCATACTGTTAAAATCTCATACCATTACAACCCTACATGGGGGATTCCCAAGGGGGTAATCCATCGACCGGAAGTTGAAGTCGGCCGGGTGCCGCCATCTTGTAGCAGAACTTCACTTGCGTTAGCATTTCCATTGACTCCCATTCATTTTGGCGCCACTTTGACGGCGAATAACTTTACATCTGAGGCGTTTAAAGACTCCATTTGTCCATTATTTATTTCTAAAGAAACACGACAATGTATAAAGGGCTCCATTACCTTCTATGTTACATTATGGCCCCGTAGAAACAGTTTTTGTAAAAACAGGCTAACGACTGCGTCATAACCACTCGACTCTCTGTTGCGCTGAACAGAAATGACCGTACAGACAGGAGGAGAAGCTCACAGGCAATCGGGGGGACGTCCCGTCAAGGGAGAAGCCCATAGATAATGAGTCCATAAAAGCAACGGGACAAAATACTCCTGCTCACTCACGCCAAAGAACTCTTTGCTCAAGTTCCCCGTCTCTGCAAGATTAACGTTGGCAATTCTCACGCACAGCTACTAGAAGATATACGTCTGTCAGACAGGTTGCTCACGTCATCAAGCTTAGTTTGAGTCGGTTTGAGTCTGCGCGTCAGGAACGGAAGTGTTAAAAAATCGCTAAAAACGGGCTTCAACTGTCTCAACTGAGTTCCAATGAGACGGCTCTGTCCACTTCTTATACTGTCTATGGGGATTCCCATAGAGGAGGGATCCACCCCCCCCCCCCCCCCCCCCCCCCCAAAAAAGTAACTCAGTAACTTTTACTCTGAGTAAATTTTAAACAAACTACTTTTTACTTTTACTTGAGTAGATTTTTAGACCGGTACTTTTACTTGTACTTAAGTAAAATTTCATTGAAGTAGTGGTACTTTTACTTGAGTAGAATATTTTATTACTCTTTCCACCTCTGGTATGCCCCCCCCCCGGGAATTTTTTTTTGAAAAATAAACCATTAAATGACACTTTCTGGAGAGTTTTGTGCAAAGAAATGGAGAAATTGAGTCTTACATGATATGTGAAAAACTGCAAGGTTAAGAGCATATAGGCTACTTTGCATTGTTGTAGTATCAACATTTATTAGGGCATTTAGCATTTACATTACTGTTAATCAGTCATGTACTGATTAACTCAAATAAATGGTTGATTTGATTTCCATTAACTATAAAATACTAAAAAATAAAACCAATCTATCCCTTGTGGAAAGGTTGCTTGGTAGCTAAAAGTACGTCTAGCAAGTCTTATATTTCAAGTAATTCACACAGATCAAACACAAATATGCTGACTGAATAGATTGCTAGTTTATTTTGAGTAGCCAGCTAGCAGTTCTCTTGGCAGATAATCCGGTGTCTGAAGTAAAATGCTCAAAACATCTCCTGAGAAAAATACCAACCAAGTCTTGGTTATTTAATTTTGGTTTAGTCTTATTTTCCTTACCTTGTCATTCAAGGCCAGGGGACTTTTTGTACATTTCTGGATCTTTTGCGCGCTTCCACATCCCATGCAATACGGATCTCCCAGGAATATTGATGCGTACATTTATCCGTGTCACCTAGATGCGCATGCGCGAGCGGTGTGCGATCATGGTCGACTGACAACATAAGCAGCTGAAGAATACGGCCATTTTTAAAAATTGAATTATGTATTTAAAAGTTGCAGAATGGATTCATTGGGAGACTCCGAAATTGGCAGAGATAGGCAGGCAATGCAAAACAAAATCTTACATTGGGAAATAGTGGGGGGGACAAAACTTAGATTTTGAAATGTGGGGGGGACATGTATAATGGCTCCTACGCCCCTGCATAGATCTCTTATATACCAAAAGATCAAGGCAAATTTGGTTTCTCATGTCATGACCCCTACCTTGGGAGGTATTTCTGTCCCTCCCAAACTGCATTGAAATGGTATGTTTAGCAGCCAGAATTTAAAAATTTTCAGGGGAAGAAACCCCCTGACCCCTCCTAACATGATCCATATCACCCGTCAGAAAACAATTGCAACGTCTCAGATTGTGCCCCACCAGAATTTTGGCTTGCATGATGCCCCTGTGCATACTAATGCTGCTGTATTTCCTGACAACTTTTCTTTTTTTTTTTTTTGCACAGTGGGCAGATTTTTTATACAGTCCCTGAGTGTCTTATACAGCCCATGCCCGTTCTCTTGATATTTCCCCATGCACCCAACAGTCAAACAATATTTCTAAATAAATAAAAAATAACTGGTTACATCAGGTTTCAGTTTGACTCAGAAGATAACCTTCAGTAAAATGGTTCTGTGAGATCATACATGGTCTATAAACTAAACTTGATCAGTGGAGTTTAGCTCCGTTTTACCATCAAATGTAGTTTATCCAATATCCTATTTACAGTCAGACAACTAGATTTTAACCACTATCACTGTTAAATGATAAAAATAAAGTGTTTTCCACCATTAAAAGCAGTTAGTCTTACTAAGAGGCAGAAGCATTCTTATATTACATATGTAACTATATCATGCGCGTGTGCATTATGGGTCAGACACTGTTGGGGGAGGATTCACAAACCACATTACTTCTGTTGTGTTTCCTTAGTTCAGTTGTAGTTTTATTAGTTAGATGTTTGACTGAACAAATGAAAATGTTTCACATGTTTGTTTTGTTCTGTTTGTGCTGGTGGAGTCTGATCAGTAAGTTATACATATTTTTGTGTCATTTATTTAGAGTAATAAACTCCTGTTGCGGTTCAATTGTTTTTATTTGTCTTCAAATCTCTCTTGTTTTAGAAATCTTAATTTCAATGATTACAAATGCAAGCTGTCCCCAAGCAATTTCTAAAACATAATTTAAATCATTTTAAAATACTTTTACAAACGTTGTGGAAATTCAGAAATGCAAATGTATTGAATAAATATCCTGCATATTTAAACCTGTACTTTGTCTCTGCTGCTGCTCTTCAATCTTCAATCTTAATCTGTGTAAAACCTGTTCATGTTCATCAGGTGTGTTTAGTGATTCAGTGTCAGTGATGGAGGGAGATTAAACTCTAATGATACAGAAATACGTAACAACGAAGAGATACGGTGGACCTTTACATGAAATATTATTCTAGCTGAAATCAGTAAAGGTGCTAGAATCTTTTCAACACATGATCCTGATTCAGAGATTAAGAGATTCAGAGACAGACTGAAACTGGATCATCAAACTGGATCTCTGACCATCACAAACACCACAATTGAACATACTGGAGTTTATTCCTATCAACTAGAGATCAACAGAGTGATCAAGAGTTTCAATCTCACTGTCTATTGTAAGTTTAAAGGGATAGTTCACCCAAAAATGAAAATTCTGTCAGTAATTACTCACCCTCATGTCGTTCCAACCCCGTAAGACCTTCGTTCATCTTCGGAACGCAAATTAAGATATTTTTGATTAAACCTGAGAGCTGGATCAGTCCTGCTTCTAAAGGGACTGAAACTTGTTCCCCCGAAAATGTATTAAAGACATCGTTAAAATAGTCCAAGTGACTACAGTGGCTCAATCTTCAGTTTATCAAGCGACGAGAATACTTTTTGTGCACAAAAACAAACAAAAAAAACTATTAATTTCCTTCTCTGTGGGCCTCTAGTCAGTTAACGTAGTGTGATAGCGTAGTGCTACGTCACACGCAGGCTCACTATTGGCCGACGCTGGTCATGTGCGTGATGCGTGTGACGTACACCACAGAAGCAATTCACAGTTTTACTACGAGAACTGACTCGAGGCCGACCGAGAAGGAAATGAATAGTTGAATAAAGTCGATATTTTTTGAGGCTATCGCAATGTTCCCGTTCTGCCTCGCCGGGACCTTAATAACGGAGTACGAACGGCGGCGTTTAAAGACTATGCTTAAGTTCTGTTCAGAGAAACACAGAAGACGAAGGCTCCAGCGTAATATAATCTTAAGTAATATGATGGAAGAAGAAGAGCGGAGCGCAGACAAAGGACACAAGGCTAACGTTACCGGTAGGCCATACACAAAAACATAGTTATATCTTTTATGGGACATGTTTTATGTTTCATGTTGTACGATTCTTCCGAAGACAATTCCTAGTTTATGAACCTGTTCACTGACAATGGTAGTAAAATCAATTCTGATTGTACATTTATCTAGCTTATGCTAAAGCATTACAACGAAGCATTTACGTATCGTCATTTGTTGTCATAGATTTGCCGTATCAGACATTAGAGACTGGGGTATATCTTACCGTTTTATCAAGAAAAAAGCCAACTGAGGGTCCAGTTTGACTCCTAGAGCAGACCGGAGATCTATCCATTTGTTGAAAGCCTTCCCAATGCTGACTCGTCTTATTCCGACGCCTGTCTGACTCCAATTTTGCCCTTTTGGTCAATAACTAGACAAAAGTTTTCTGTTCTTTGTCTTACGTGGAGTTTGCGTTGGGGTTTGGAATGAACTACAAGCCAGTCTCTTTGAATCCATCTTTTACTTTTGAAGTAGTTTAAAGTTGACTAAAGTTTTGTCACTCGAGTTGTCTTCGCTATCTGATACGAGAATGGCGGCTAACAATAATAAACCTGCGAGACATCGCCTGGTGAGCGTGAACGCGCATGACGTCACGCCCAGTCTCAGATTCGAGCCCGAATCCCTCTTATATATTTTACTGTACAGGATTATAGAGGCAATCTCTGTGAGGGCTCATTCAGCCCATCAGGCAGTTCTTTAAGCATGTATAGGATAGAAAACAGGTATTTTTAACATGAAAAGTTGTGCAATGCACCTTTAACTATATTATCAATGCTTAATACTGATAATTTGAATAAATGTAATGCGATGATCTAATCAGAGAATATCATGTTTGGGCGGTTGGCGGGTGGGTTATTTATTTTTATCAGCGTATTCGGGGGACTCAAAGTGTACCAGATTAATTTATCTTTAAAATTTACAAAATTTTCTAATGGGGGAGCATTCCCCCAGACCCCATTAAAGGTAGCGTGATGCTGTGGGTAAGATGATGATGGTCTACAAAAAATATTTTTTTTATTATCTTAAAATACATTATCTGGATTTCACCACCTCCACCTCGTTTTAAGACAGGAAAAACCCTACACGTGCAATATAAAGTACTGAACATCAGCATTTCTTTCTTTCTTTCATTTTTTCTTTCTTTCTTTTTTATCTTTCTGTTTTATTGCTTTAAAAATAAATAGCATATTAAGCCAATTAAGCAAAAACCTGTCAACAAAAGTTATATACCTGTCAACAAAAGTTATCTGAAGGAAAAAAAATTGGTATTACACTTGACATTTTTTGAAAAGATGGCTACGCCCCTGCATACAGTACATGTGACATTTGCAAGTGAAGAACCTTGAACCCTGGCACACTTGCACAGAAACAGGAACTCAAGACACATGAACATTTGAATATTTGACCTCTCTCTTATATGCCGTAAATGGTCAAGTTTGATCTTTGCCCATAGGACACCTGGTTGCTACTTCCTGATATTATGTGTAGGCTAAAAATATAACCTGTCTTTATTTAGTTGATATGAGAATATAACTGTATTGCACAGGTTCTGGCTCTTCACAAAATCTGCTGAAGGCAACAATTTGAAAACCAAGGTGAGTTTTTGGAACAGAAACCTTCTGAATAAATGTTCTACCTCAAGTATATTTTTGATCTTTGTATTTACATGCATTGAGAATCGCAAGTGTGCAGTGAATGAGTGCATGCAGACACTTAACTTTTCTGCTTGCTAATTTCAGGTTCATCATGGCAATGCTGAAAAGTTGTCTGCTTCTTTTCATTACCTTCTCCATGGGGAATACAGAAGGTAACCAAGGCATTTATTTTGTAAAAACAAAATATTCTATTGAATAATTATTATTCCATGATTATTAAGGAGTTTACAGTATATAAAGTACACATATTTTAAGCACATAATCACACAAACATAAAATAAGCTACAAAAATAAAAACTAAATACAAACTATTTGCAGTGAATATTACAAGAGATGTTAATGGACTGGATACAAGGGATGGACTGGATGCAGTTGATTTAGCCAGTAAATGCCCCGCTAGATGGATAAAATTTGGACTCCGATGCTACAAGTTCTTTTCTCATCCGACTAAATGGATCACAGCAGAGGTAATGTGTACAACAAGATGATTTGGTCACACTTTATATTAGGTGTCTTTACATCTTAAAAGAAAGATGTAAAGACATGTATACACAATAAGTGCATTGTCTCAATTTATTAATTTAAACTGATACAGATTATTCTCTGGTGAAGTAAATATACAGAAAAAACAAATGTAATTTGGAGCTGGGGACGGAGGAGGGTAATGAGCTCCTGAGAAACGCAACAGCTGCTGATAATATTGAAGGAGCTTATATATGTATACGGTGATAGGCGTCGTATTCCTATAGGTAGACACGGATCAGCTGATGCGAGCTTGACTAATGTGACCTGTCAGAACGAACGCTACCCTTGATTTCAGACAAGAATTAAAAAAGAAAAATTAAAGTCTATGTAAGTACTTAATTCAAGCTCGTGGAAATTAAACCAGTGATATCAATTATATCAAATTATGTAAAACCTACTCAATTTTTATAATACTGGTGTTCCCTTCATGCACTGGGACATGAATAATTAATAAGGTTTATTTTTCACTGTTTTCCAGCTGCATTTCCGTTTTATCATTGCTTTTGTTGTTGGGTTTAAAACTTGCCGTTTTGTGACATCTGGATTAATTTTCCACGCAAAATAACACAGTCATACTCAAAAACGATCTATCGAATGTTACCGTCAATGTGTACCAAGTATTAAGGTCTCTGTGTTCATAGTTTGTTACTTTTATTTACTTGGATACAGTAAGGAATTTATACAATATAACCTATATTGTATTATTTATTTAGATGTTTCTGAGTAAAGCATACACTTTAAATGTGTGGTTTAATTCAGTGTTATTTTGTTGAGTAAAAGGTTATTTTTGTTAAATTTTCTGAAGTTAGTTAAGTAGATGTTACTTTATTCTATATGTGAAATTAAATAAATTAAATATTAAGTAATATTTACTTAATTACTTCAATTAAATGTCAAATGAATGTGAAGTTCAATAGTAAGTAGATTTTACTTGATAACAGGCAAGTTGTACAGAGCAATAGCTGTACAATTTACAGAACTTTACTTGTGCAAATTGTTATGAGGATTTTATCAAGTAAATCCTACAAGGTATTTTTCCAGTGGGACTTAATGGGAATGGAATTTGTTTTATAGTTAAACGATTTCTGCAAATAAATAGTACAGAATTTGTGACTGAGCAAACAATCAATTAGAACAGACTTTGTTTGCAAATGTCTAAAATGTTGTCACTTTTGCTTTATGCTACCAAACATTTGATTCTGTATATTGACAATAAAAAACAATTCTGTCTCTTTAGAGAAACTGTCAAAGTCATGGAGCGAACCTCGCATCTGTCCATAATAAACTGGAAAATGATTTCCTGCTGAGTCTGTTGCCGCTTTCCACTCCTACTTGGATTGGTGCTCATGATGGCGTAGTAAGTTCAAATGTGTGTCCTACACTCAAAAAGAACACTGGGTTAAAAACAACCCAAGGGCTGGGTAAATAAAGGACATAATTCATGCTGGGTTCATTTTACAGCAAATTGGGTTGTTTATTTAACCCAGCATTATGGGTTGATTAAGCCATCAGAGTTGATTTTTTATTTTATTTTTTTCTTTCATACCTGAATGAACGTCTACGGATTGACTTAAATTTTAAGATTAGGCAATCAGGTACTGACTTCAACGAGGGGGGTGATAATTTGGTAGGGGGTCGAAATTTGTGTCATGTGCAGCAGGAGAATTTTAGTCCGCCGCCCTGCGTTTCACTCGTAGCTGAAATATGCTTTTACTGACTACAGAACATGTCCATAAACAATCAGTGCACAGTTATGAGAACATATTTTAATATCGTACGTATTTATGTTATGCATATTTTTGATTAAAATTTGATGCAATGCATCAGTCATTTCCATCAGGCGAAAAGACCGACGCGAGTCATGTGACACTATCGCGCCCCTGTATGTTGCTTTGCATAAAATGTAAACAATATACAGCACAATAACGAATTCAAAGATCAAATTAAATGTACACAAACCTGTATTCTACAGAAGACGTAGGCCTACACCATTTTGACAGTGCTGCGCTCGCTCCTGAAGAGACCTGTGGCAAAAGCCTGCGATAAATAACACACTCCCTGCTTTGTTACGTCTGACCCAAGCTCTGGGTAGCATAAGAAAACTACCCGAATACTGAAAAAATAACCTTTTTTATTTATTTATTTTTTTGAGTATAAAGGGACCTATTTGTTTGTTTAAACTAAAAGTTCTGCTTTAAACAGCAAATATTCTAATGAAGGTAGTTTGACTTCAAATCTGATCTAAATTCGCTTCTTCCTGAAGTCTGAGAACAGTAGTGCACTCTTTTATTCACTCTCTTCACTCTTTAGGAAAGACATTGGTTGTGGAGTGACGGAACTGTGTTTTTGTATTCCCACTGGTGCGCTGGAGAACCTAACAATTTAGTTCCTGATAACTGTTTGGAGATCAACTTTACCTGTAAGAATGCAGTCTGTTTTTTAATACTTTCAGTTATAATTTACAATCCTACAATTTTACATCATACAATAACATGAAATGACTTCATTTCACAAAGTGCCTTAAATTAAATATTCCATTTCATTTTGTTTACACATCTATAAGGATCAGAATAACTGATTTTATTATTCCACCTTACAGCTGACCGTTGCTGGAACGACAGGGGCTGTTCAAACGCAGAACCCTATGTTTGTGCTAAGGACCTGTGAGACCGTCATGCTGCTCCACTGTTACTTTGATTCAACTACATTTACTACATTTTTTCCGACATTTATATTGTCAAAAATGTTATTCTGAAATCAAACCTCTTCTAAACTTTAATCTCTTTTCAATATCTTCTCTGAAACACTCCTCAACTAATAAAAGCATTGAAAAAGCAAATTGTGCATTGTGGATAATCAAAATCATGCATGTCAAAATATAGTATTTGTGTTGCAAGGTTTGAGGATAAAGTTATTAAAATGGCATTAAATTATGTCATTATCAGCAGTATTTTACTGGGGCACAGTGCAAATTTAAAAAAGGGTTGAGCGACGCCCCCAGATCTATATGGTATTACACAATTTATAAACTATGAAAATCATTTTAATTCAGCGATCTGCATCAAAGGCAGCAAATTGGTTTTGATTTAGGCCTATTTTTAGATTAAACTAGTTTTAATAACATGCTTCATTCTATTTGAATATTGGTCATCAGTTGCAACACTTGCACAATATTTATCATCTTCGAAATCTGGGTGATTTCAGTGAGCAAGCATATGAGTTAGTAGCCTACTGTTGTGGCAAATTCAAAGTCCTCAGATCGGGTCTCTAAGGAATCTCTCAAGAGTAGTCTCAACATATAGCCTGCGTTGTCTCACAATTATGACCTTAATGGGTTATGGACCCATGAATTCATGTTTCAATAAAACAGTGTTTCTGATACAGGGCCAAGCTGACTGACATATATATACCAGGTAAGTACAGCGACGTGTTGTGACATGTCCTCCCGTGCTGATGTCCGGGGATGTTAAAGAAACATGTTTGGACATAGGTTTCTGGGGTCTATTGCCCCCTTTATCTGTGGCGATTGGGATTTATGTGTTAATGATGTTGTGGGGGCATGCCTACATTTAACAATTTTGACCATCCAGTTGTAACTAGATACATTTGGGTAGCAGGTCACTTCATCAGTATCCAACCAAGTTTGTGTCAGCGTCTGTGGATTATCCTCTTTATAAAACTACTATTCTTCTAGGTAAATACTTAGGCTATATAAAGTGCACACAGTGACATATATTAGTGTCAAAGGCCTACACAAAAAAAAAATCATGACACACTACACTAAAATAATGCTATGAACATCAATTTAACAACAAAATCTGTACCATAAACCCAAAATGTATAGGCTTCATATAACTGATAAGAAAACCAACATAAAAATAAACAATTATTTAACTGAAAAAACATTAAATGTGAGGTGTCATGCAGGAAATTCAGGGAACTTCACTTCTTGAATTTGCATGTAAAATATAAGATGATTTGAGCATTTTTACTTCCAAAATGGAAACAATTTTGCAATAAAATTACATGAAATATACAGTAAGCTCTATTAATGCAACTAACCAATTAACAGGGTTTTCTTGACGCATTTTTACGGTCTTTCACAATGAAACTTACTATTATTAAGAGATTATACTGTAAATGATACTGTATGTTCATCTGTGCAATTAAAGGCCAGTTGTTTGATTATTTAGCGAGAGAACATCCTTTGTACAGGCATGTTTTTTTATGACACTGTAAGAAGAAAACAGATTCACAAAGTTAAAAGAAATGAACAGGATTGATGTTACAGATACAAAGACCTTATGTCTAATGAATCTGATCAACTGAACCTCGCTGTGATTTATTGATGATGCACAATGATGCAATAAGTTTGAATGCAGTGTCTGAACCAGAAATTGGCTAATGGCGGCCATGTTTTTTGAGATACGCCAATATCCTTTTACACATACATGGCACCTTGGACCAAGACACTGCATACCAATTTTCAAGTCAATCGGACTAACGGTCAGCCCTTTATATGTTTTTTTCACATTATAGCGCCACCTAGTGTTCAATCGTCACCATTTTTTTACTGTGACCTCAGATTGAACTCATCCACATATCAACCAAGTTTGGTGAACCTACCTCATTTACTTCTGGAGTTATAGCCATTTTAGTAAAATAGGCTCCTCCCACAATGTTTGTTTTACTCCCCCTAGCGACCGTAAATCGAAATTTCAACATTTTTTCGATAATTATTGATATTCAGACTCCAGAGAACATTTCTGCACTGGTCTGGTTCCGATTGGGCAAAAAACCAGGGACTAGTTCGCAAAAGTAGGTTTTGGACAAAATTGGCTATAACTAATTTTTTTTTGCTCCAAATCGAAATCCGGATATACATCTTGTTCGTCTTGAGCCAGGGAATACGCTGGTGTGAAAAGCTTGATTCTAGGACAAACGGTCAAGGAGTTATGGCCAATTTAGTACTTTTGGTTGCTGTAGCGCCACCTATGGGCCAAACGGGGTCATACTCTGATAGGTTGTCCCCATATTTGAGGCCTACCATCTGGGCGAGTTTCAAGTCTCTAGGCCTTACGGTTTGGGCTGCACGATGCGTTTTAGGTTTTTTTTTTTTTTTCAAATAGCAATTACAATAGGTTTTCAGCACTAAAGTGCTTGAACACCTAATAACCTGTATTATGACTGACATTTGACTAATTGCTGTGTTCCATTTTTGTAAGTCGTTTAGGATAAAAGCATAGCCTATAGTCTAAATATGTAGCCTAAATGTAATAATCATAATAATTATTTTAATTTTTATATAACCTATTACAACCTTTTACAGTTTTGGAAAATGAAAGTTTATAAACACAATGCAATGCTGCCGGCACAGACTGGGGGAGGAGCCACAAATCCGTGAGTACAGTTTACAAACCCGTGGGAACGGAACGGATTGCGAAAGCGTGGGCACGGTTTAAGAATTTGTGGGTACAGATTGCAAAATATGAAAGCGCGGTTTACAAATCTGAGAGTGCGGATTAGAAACTCGTGGGTACGGTTTATTAATCCGTGGGCACGATTTGTTAAACCGAGGGAACAGTTTTAGAATTCGTGAGTACGGTTTATAAACTGAGCGGACGGATTGCAAAACCGTCGCCACGGATTTTTTTTTTTTTTTTCCAACAGGTGACTTCCCGGGCTCCGTATCATGTTAATATATCTTCATTACCTATAGATAATTATACAAAATACAAAAAGTAGTAAAAACACATCTAACAGAGCATATTTGTTTATTTGTTTACAACATGTGCTTATTTTTTTTAATTAACAAAATGTCAATCTTCATCTTTATAACAAAATATACAGCATCTTCAAGATACAGTAGCCCACAATCTTCACATGCATAAAGGATTGTCACCTTAAAAACAGTCCTTTGTGTGGTGGAACAAGCAATGCTATAGCTTACAGCATCTTAATTTAATCTTTATTTTGATCATTTTATTAGTTCATTAACTAATTTCTTCATTGGTTACCTATAAAGTTCCGTATTAATTACAAGGTATTGCTTTTGACTTATAAAGCTCTAAATGGTTTAGCTCCAGTCTATTTAACGGATCTTCTATCGCCCTACAATCCATCGCGCTCTTTAGGATCACTAAATTCGAGGTTTCTGGTCATTCCTAGGATATCCAGATCCACCAAAGGAGGGAGAGCATTTTCACATTTAGCTCCAAAGCTCTGGAATAGCCTTCCTGATATTGTTCGTTGCTCAGACTCGCTCTCCCAGTTTAAAACTAGACTAAAGACGCATCTATTTAGCCAGGCATTCATATACATTTTTTATCTTACAGTTACTGTAAATTCGGCCTCTACTTCATAAACGCCAGAGGAGAACTGGCCCCGACTGAGCCTGGGTTCTCCCAAGGTTTTTTTTCTCCATTGGGTCATCTGGTGGAGTTTTAGGACATCATTAGGTGACTTGATGGGGTTTTTTCGGTTCCTTGCCACTGTTGCCTTTGGATTGCTCAGTTGGGGATATTCAAATTAATTAACCAATCACACCATTGATCAGCTCTACCAAACTTGGATGCCTTTTTTCCAGTAATAAACAAACATTGTTAAGTTGTTGACTGATACTGTGAAGCAGCTTTGATACAATCTGTATTGTGAAAAGCGCTATATAAATAAATTTGACTTGACTTGACTTGAATTATGTTAATTCAACTCATTTAATGTAAAGAGCTGGATACTAATTATAGGCTACTAAGTAATGTCAACTAAATGTATTGATTAGAGTTGCCATAGACTAAATATTTTTCTAGTCGACTACTAGTCATTCATTTAAGCAATTAGTTGATTAATCGCACGTTTATATTCATTTCTGCAGCTGCTTAAATTCTGGGTGCATGGAGGCCTATCCTGTGAAGCGCATGCATAAATCTTGCCAAAGCACCAGCAAACGTAAGCTAATAAATGTGTCTGAACAAATAACGAGGCATTTAATTGTTTATTAAACTAATGTTTTCTAAATCAGTAGCTATATCTCCATCTCCGCTGTAAAGGGGATGCGCCTTTAGAGAGAAATGCACCTTACGGATTACATAATCAGAAGGTAGCCTATAGGCTATTTGCTTTCGATTCTAATTTGTTCATTTAAAAGTGGACATTTCAAGCTTTATTATATTATAGGTATTTTTCTAATGTTTGTGAGGCTAGTATACGCTGTTTTTCAGTTCATTTATGAGACGCGCTGGAGACCATGAAAGTTATTTTACAAAAGCACATTGTTTTTTTATTGTGAGTTTACACAAATAAAAGTAGTTGCGAATGATGTATTATTCTTTTCTCTATGACCAGAAATTATGTATTTTAAGTTGTTTCCACTGTTGATAGAAAAATGCAAGTGATCTCGCCGGCGCCTCCATGTCATGCAGTGCGCGCTCCACAATAATGGTGGAATATGTTGGAATAGACGATTTAATATGAATGATGAGCGTCACAATCTTCTGGTTATTTTTGATAATCTTAGCACTTTATTATTGTCTAATCTGTATTATGACTGATATTTGACAAATTGCTTTGTTCCTTTTTTGTAAGTTTTGGATAAAAGCGTCTTATGTAGCCTAAAATGTAATAATAATAATAATAATAATAATAATAATAATAATTATTATTATTATTATTAGAGTTTATAACTATAAATGAGTTCACTTAGTAATACAGTAATATGTTTGTCATAAAATAATTTACCAATGCTCTATTCTTTTTTTCTTCTCCTCATTGGCGTCTTATCAGTAGTATCAACCAGCTAACTCTCAAACGGCAAACAGGAGCGTTAAACTATAGAAAGAGCTGCATGCTCAGAGGTATCGACGCCAGAGGGAGGGAAACAGTCTAAACCACCGTAACATTATTACAAAAAGATGGTTGTATAAGCCTAAAATACGACCTTCATTTCAAAACCTCAATATAAGCTTAGAATGTATATATATGACATAACAAAAATTATTGTATCAGTAAATGGTCTATTAACCTCCCTCCCCCTTTCTGATTCATGTATTGTGTTTACAGTTGCTTGCTTTTATGCTTTTATGATATTGCTTATATCCCCATAAATCATTCTAAATATTGTGAATTTTGAATGTATTGTATTTATATATCAGAGTGATTCTCAAAATATAATAATAATAATAATTATGTATGCTATTTATTTATGCTCAGTGTCCATTTTTAAAGACATTGTTCCAATTTTATTTTAGATTAAATCGTGCAATTTACAGGATTTGTTTGTTCTTGGTGCCTGTGCAAGAAAAAAAACACTCCATGGTTACATAATAATAATTATGTATGCTATTTATTAATGCTCAATGTCCATTTTTAAAGACATTGTTCCAATTTTATTTTAGATTAAATCGTGCAATTTACAGGATTTGTTTGTTCTTGGTGCCTGTGCAAGAAAAAAACACTCCATGGTTACCAATGTGCCAGCATGTAATTACCAGTAGGTGGTGGTAATGTTCAAATAATTTACGTGTTAACACGCAATTTACGCATTAACGCGTAAATACGTGTTAACGCGTAAATGACGTGTTGACACGTAAATGACGTGTTAACACGTAAATTGCGTGTTAACGCGTAATTACGTGTTAACACGACAGTTTCACACGTTTTGGCCCTTTTGGCCTTCCATAAAACAGTGCGTGTTGACGCGGTCAAATATCACGCGTTTCGTAAAAAGACTATTGTCCCCGTTCGCGTTCCATACACGACAACGCATGTGATGATGCGAAATGAGGCGTAGTTGTCTTGCGCTGGAGGCGGTCATATGCAAACGACTGGTACGTCACTTCGTACCGAGACGTCACTTCATACCATGGATCCAGAACGAGCTGTATTTAGAGCTTGATTAAATAAATGCTTCGTTTATAATGGGGAGGACATCTTAAGCTATGAAACTTGCAGGAAGTTTTAATAGTACATAGATCCAGGGGCGTAGCAGCAATTCTGAATTGGGGGGGGGGGGGGGGGGGGCAGGGCAGTAAATGCTAGGGCGGTCTGGGGGTATGCCACCCCCCCGGGAATTTTTTTTTGAAAAATAAACCATTAAATGACACTTTCTGGAGAGTTTTGTGCAAAGAAATGGACAAATTGAGTCTTACATGATATGTGAAAAACTGCAAGGTTAAGAGCATATAGGCTACTTTGCATTGTTGTAGTATCAACATGTATTAGGGCATTAGCACATTACTGTTAATCAGTCATGTACTGATTAACTCAAATAAATGGTTGATTTGATTTCCATTAACTATAAAATACTAAAAAATAAAACCAATCTATCCCTTGTGGAAAGGTTGCTTGGTAGCTAAAAGTACGTCTAGCAAGTCTTATTTTTCAAGTAATTCACACAGATCAAACACAAATATGCTGACTGAATAGATTGCTAGTTTATTTTGAGTAGCCAGCTAGCAGTTCTCTTGGCAGATAATCCGGTGTCTGAAGTAAAATGCTCAAAACATCTCCTGAGAAAAATACCAACCAAGTCTTGGTTATTTCATTTTGGTTTAGTCTTATTTTCCTTACCTTGTCATTCAAGGCCAGGGGACTTTTTGTACATTTCTGGATCTTTTGCGCGCTTCCACATCCCATGCAATACGGATCTCCCAGGAATATTGATGCGTACATTTATCCGTGTCACCTAGATGCGCATGCGCGAGCGGTGTGCGATCATGGTCGACTGACAACATAAGCAGCTGAAGAATACGGCCATTTTTAAAAATTGAATTATGTATTTAAAAGTTGCAGAATGGATTCATTGGGAGACTCCGAAATTGGCAGAGATAGGCAGGCAATGCAAAACAAAATCTTACATTGGGAAATAGTGGGGGGGACAAAACTTAGATTTTGAAATGTGGGGGGGACATGTATAATGGCTCCTACGCCCCTGCATAGATCTCTTATATACCAAAAGATCAAGGCAAATTTGGTTTCTCATGTCATGACCCCTACCTTGGGAGGTATTTCTGTCCCTCCCAAACTGCATTGAAATGGTATGTTTAGCAGCCAGAATTAAAAAAATTTCAGGGGAAGAAACCCCCTGACCCCTCCTAACATGATCCATATCACCCGTCAGAAAACAATTGCAACGTCTCAGATTGTGCCCCACCAGAATTTTGGCTTGCATGATGCCCCTGTGCATACTAATGCTGCTGTATTTCCTGACAACTTTTTTTTTTTTTTTTTGCACAGTGGGCAGATTTTTTATACAGTCCCTGAGTGTCTTATACAGCCCATGCCCGTTCTCTTGATATTTCCCCATGCACCCAACAGTCAAACAATATTTCTAAATAAAATAAAAAATAACTGGTTACATCAGGTTTCAGTTTGACTCAGAAGATAACCTTCAGTAAAATGGTTCTGTGAGATCATACATGGTCTATAAACTAAACTTGATCAGTGGAGTTTAGCTCCGTTTTACCATCAAATGTAGTTTATCCAATATCCTATTTACAGTCAGACAACTAGCTTTTAACCACTATCACTGTTAAATGATAACAATAAAGTGTTTTCCACCATTAAAAGCAGTTAGTCTTACTAAGAGGCAGAAGCATTCTTATATTACATATGTAACTATATCATGCGCGTGTGCATTATGGGTCAGACACTGTTGGGGGAGGATTCACAAACCACATTACTTCTGTTGTGTTTCCTTAGTTCAGTTGTAGTTTTATTAGTTAGATGTTTGACTGAACAACTGAAAATGTTTCACATGTTTGTTTTGTTCTGTTTGTGCTGGTGGAGTCTGATCAGTAAGTTATACATATTTTTGTGTCATTTATTTAGAGTAATAAACTCCTGTTGCGGTTCAATTGTTTTTATTTGTCTTCAAATCTCTCTTGTTTTAGAAATCTTAATTTCAATGATTACAAATGCAAGCTGTCCCCAAGCAATTTCTAAAACATAATTTAAATCATTTTAAAATACTTTTACAAACGTTGTGGAAATTCAGAAATGCAAATGTGTTGAATAAATATCCTGCATATTTAAACCTGTACTTTGTCTCTGCTGCTGCTCTTCAATCTTCAATCTTAATCTGTGTAAAACCTGTTCATGTTCATCAGGTGTGTTTAGTGATTCAGTGTCAGTGATGGAGGGAGATTAAACTCTAATGATACAGAAATACGTAACAACGAAGAGATACGGTGGACCTTTACATGAAATATTATTCTAGCTGAAATCAGTAAAGGTGCTAGAATCTTTTCAACACATGATCCTGATTCAGAGATTAAGAGATTCAGAGACAGACTGAAACTGGATCATCAAACTGGATCTCTGACCATCACAAACACCACAATTGAACATACTGGAGTTTATTCCTATCAACTAGAGATCAACAGAGTGATCAAGAGTTTCAATCTCACTGTCTATTGTAAGTTTAAAGGGATAGTTCACCCAAAAATGAAAATTCTGTCAGTAATTACTCACCCTCATGTCGTTCCAACCCCGTAAGACCTTAATTCATCTTCGGAACGCAAATTAAGATATTTTTGATTAAATCTGAGAGCTGGATCAGTCCTGCTTCTAAAGGGACTGAAACTTGTTCCCCCGAAAATGTATTAAAGACATCGTTAAAATAGTCCAAGTGACTACAGTGGCTCAATCTTCAGTTTATCAAGCGACGAGAATACTTTTTGTGCACAAAAACAAACAAAAAAAACTATTAATTTCCTTCTCTGTGGGCCTCTAGTCAGTTAACGTAGTGTGATAGCGTAGTGCTACGTCACACGCAGGCTCACTATTGGCCGACACTGGTCATGTGCGTGATGCGTGTGACGTACACCACAGAAGCAATTCACAGTTTTACTACGAGAACTGACTCGAGGCCGACCGAGAAGGAAATGAATAGTTGAATAAAGTCGATATTTTTTGAGGCTATCGCAATGTTCCCGTTCTGCCTCGCCGGGACCTTAATAACGGAGTACGAACGGCGGCGTTTAAAGACTATGCTTAAGTTCTGTTCAGAGAAACACAGAAGACGAAGGCTCCAGCGTAATATAATCTTAAGTAATATGATGGAAGAAGAAGAGCGGAGCGCAGACAAAGGACACAAGGCTAACGTTACCGGTAGGCCATACACAAAAACATAGTTATATCTTTTATGGGACATGTTTTATGTTTCATGTTGTACGATTCTTCCGAAGACAATTCCTAGTTTATGAACCTGTTCACTGACAATGGTAGTAAAATCAATTCTGATTGTACATTTATCTAGCTTATGCTAAAGCATTACAACGAAGCATTTACGTATCGTCATTTGTTGTCATAGATTTGCCGTATCAGACATTAGAGACTGGGGTATATCTTACCGTTTTATCAAGAAAAAAGCCAACTGAGGGTCCAGTTTGACTCCTAGAGCAGACCGGAGATCTATCCATTTGTTGAAAGCCTTCCCAATGCTGACTCGTCTTATTCCGACGCCTGTCTGACTCCAATTTTGCACTTTTGGTCAATAACTAGACAAAAGTTTTCTTTTCTTTGTCTTACGTGGAGTTTGCGTTGGGGTTTGGAATGAACTACAAGCCAGTCTCTTTGAATCCATCTTCTACTTTTGAAGTAGTTTAAAGTTGACTAAAGTTTTGTCACTCGAGTTGTCTTCGCTATCTGATACGAGAATGGCGGCTAACAATAATAAACCTGCGAGACATCGCCTGGTGAGCGTGAACGCGCATGACGTCACGCCCAGTCTCAGATTCGAGCCCGAATCCCTCTTATATATTTTACTGTACAGGATTATAGAGGCAATCTCTGTGAGGGCTCATTCAGCCCATCAGGCAGTTCTTTAAGCATGTATAGGATAGAAAACAGGTATTTTTAACATGAAAAGTTGCGCAATGCACCTTTAACTATATTATCAATGCTTCATACTGATAATTTGAATAAATGTAATGCGATGATCTAATCAGAGAATATCATGTTTGGGCGGTTGGCGGGTGGGTTATTTATTTTTATCAGCGTATTCGGGGGACTCAAAGTGTACCAGATTAATTTATCTTTAAAATTTACAAAATTTTCTAATGGGGGAGCATTCCCCCAGACCCCATTAAAGGTAGCGTGATGCTGTGGGTAAGATGATGATGGTCTACAAAAAATATTTTTTTTATTATCTTAAAATACATTATCTGGATTTCACCACCTCCACCTCGTTTTAAGACAGGAAAAACCCTACACGTGCAATATAAAGTACTGAACATCAGCATTTCTTTCTTTCTTTCATTTTTTCTTTCTTTCTTTTTTATCTTTCTGTTTTATTGCTTTAAAAATAAATAGCATATTAAGCCAATTAAGCAAAAACCTGTCAACAAAAGTTATATACCTGTCAACAAAAGTTATCTGAAGGAAAAAAAATTGGTATTACACTTGACATTTTTTGAAAAGATGGCTACGCCCCTGCATACAGTACATGTGACATTTGCAAGTGAAGAACCTTGAACCCTGGCACACTTGCACAGAAACAGGAACTCAAGACACATGAACATTTGAATATTTGACCTCTCTCTTATATGCCGTAAATGGTCAAGTTTGATCTTTGCCCATAGGACACCTGGTTGCTACTTCCTGATATTATGTGTAGGCTAAAAATATAACCTGTCTTTATTTAGTTGATATGAGAATATAACTGTATTGCACAGGTTCTGGCTCTTCACAAAATCTGCTGAAGGCAACAATTTGAAAACCAAGGTGAGTTTTTGGAACAGAAACCTTCTGAATAAATGTTCTACCTCAAGTATATTTTTGATCTTTGTATTTACATGCATTGAGAATCGCAAGTGTGCAGTGAATGAGTGCATGCAGACACTTAACTTTTCTGCTTGCTAATTTCAGGTTCATCATGGCAATGCTGAAAAGTTGTCTGCTTCTTTTCATTACCTTCTCCATGGGGAATACAGAAGGTAACCAAGGCATTTATTTTGTAAAAACAAAATATTCTATTGAATAATTATTATTCCATGATTATTAAGGAGTTTACAGTATATAAAGTACACATATTTTAAGCACATAATCACACAAACATAAAATAAGCTACAAAAATAAAAACTAAATACAAACTATTTGCAGTGAATATTACAAGAGATGTTAATGGACTGGATACAAGGGATGGACTGGATGCAGTTGATTTAGCCAGTGAATGCCCCGCTAGATGGATAAAATTTGGACTCCGATGCTACAAGTTCTTTTCTCATCCGACTAAATGGATCACAGCAGAGGTAATGTGTACAACAAGATGATTTGGTCACACTTTATATTAGGTGTCTTTACATCTTAAAAGAAAGATGTAAAGACATGTATACACAATGAGTGCATTGTCTCAATTTATTAATTTAAACTGATACAGATTATTCTCTGGTGAAGTAAATATACAGAAAAAACAAATGTAATTTGGAGCTGGGGACGGAGGAGGGTAATGAGCTCCTGAGAAACGCAACAGCTGCTGATAATATTGAAGGAGCTTATATATGTATACGGTGATAGGCGTCGTATTCCTATAGGTAGACACGGATCAGCTGATGCGAGCTTGACTAACGTGACCTGTCAGAACGAACGCTACCCTTGATTTCAGACAAGAATTAAAAAAGAAAAATTAAGTACTTAATTCAAGCTCGTGGAAATTAAACCAGTGATATCAATTATATCAAATTATGTAAAACCTACTCAATTTTTATAATACTGGTGTTCCCTTCATGCACTGGGACATGAATAATTAATAAGGTTTATTTTTCACTGTTTTCCAGCTGCATTTCCGTTTTATCATTGCTTTTGTTGTTGGGTTTAAAACTTGCCGTTTTGTGACATCTGGATTAATTTTCCACGCAAAATAACACAGTCATACTCAAAAACGATCTATCGAATGTTACCGTCAATGTGTACCAAGTATTAAGGTCTCTGTGTTCATAGTTTGTTACTTTTATTTACTTGGATACAGTAAGGAATTTATACAATATAACCTATATTGTATTATTTATTTAGATGTTTCTGAGTAAAGCATACACTTTAAATGTGTGGTTTAATTCAGTGTTATTTTGTTGAGTAAAAGGTTATTTTTGTTAAATTTTCTGAAGTTAGTTAAGTAGATGTTACTTTATTCTATATGTGAAATTAAATAAATTAAATATTAAGTAATATTTACTTAATTACTTCAATTAAATGTCAAATGAATGTGAAGTTCAATAGTAAGTAGATTTTACTTGATAACAGGCAAGTTGTACAGAGCAATAGCTGTACAATTTACAGAACTTTACTTGTGCAAATTGTTATGAGGATTTTATCAAGTAAATCCTACAAGGTATTTTTTCCAGTGGGACTTAATGGGAATGGAATTTGTTTTATAGTTAAACGATTTCTGCAAATAAATAGTACAGAATTTGTGACTGAGCAAACAATCAATTAGAACAGACTTTGTTTGCAAATGTCTAAAATGTTGTCACTTTTGCTTTATGCTACCAAACATTTGATTTTGTATATTGACAATAAAAAACAATTCTGTCTCTTTAGAGAAACTGTCAAAGTCATGGAGCGAACCTCGCATCTGTCCGTAATAAACTGGAAAATGATTTCCTGCTGAGTCTGTTGCCGCTTTCCACTCCTACTTGGATTGGTGCTCATGATGGCGTTAGTAAGTTCAAATGTGTGTCCTACACTCAAAAAGAACACTGGGTTAAAAACAACCCAAGGGCTGGGTAAATAAAGGACAGAATTCATGCTGGGTTCATTTTACAGCAAATTGGGTTGTTTATTTAACCCAGCATTATGGGTTGATTAAGCCATCAGAGTTGATTTTTTATTTTATTTTTTTCTTTCATACCTGAATGAACGTCTACGGATTGACTTAAATTTTAAGATTAGGCAATCAGGTACTGACTTCAACGAGGGGGGTGATAATTTGGTAGGGGGTCGAAATTTGTGTCATGTGCAGCAGGAGAATTTTAGTCCGCCGCCCTGCGTTTCACTCGTAGCTGAAATATGCTTTTACTGACTACAGAACTTGTCCATAAACAATCAGTGCACAGTTATGAGAACATATTTTAATATCGTACGTATTTATGTTATGCATATTTTTGATTAAAATTTGATGCAATGCATCAGTCATTTCCATCAGGCGAAAAGACCGACGCGAGTCATGTGACACTATCGCGCCCCTGTATGTTGCTTTGC
This sequence comes from Chrosomus eos, assembly GCA_036326025.1. Taxonomy (NCBI): domain Eukaryota; kingdom Metazoa; phylum Chordata; class Actinopteri; order Cypriniformes; family Leuciscidae; genus Chrosomus; species Chrosomus eos. The sequence goes on from JAZAVI010000060.1 coordinate 825,056, forward strand.
ATAAAATGTAAACAATATACAGCACAATAACGAATTCAAAGATCAAATTAAATGTACACAAACCTGTATTCTACAGAAGACGTAGGCCTACACCATTTTGACGGTGCTGCGCTCTCTCCTGAAGAGACCTGTGGCAAAAGCCTGCGATAAATAACACACTCCCTGCTTTGTTACGTCTGACCCAAGCTCTGGGTAGCATAAGAAAACTACCCGAATACTGAAAAAATAACCTTTTTTATTTATTTATTTTTTTGAGTATAAAGGGACCTATTTGTTTGTTTAAACTAAAAGTTCTGCTTTAAACAGCAAATATTCTAATGAAGGTAGTTTGACTTCAAATCTGATCTTAATTCGCTTCTTCCTGAAGTCTGAGAACAGTAGTGCACTCTTTTATTCACTCTCTTCACTCTTTAGGAAAGACATTGGTTGTGGAGTGACGGAACTGTGTTTTTGTATTCCCACTGGTGCGCTGGAGAACCTAACAATTTAGCTCCTGATAACTGTTTGGAGATCAACTTTACCTGTAAGAATGCAGTCTGTTTTTTAATACTTTCAGTTATAATTTACAATCCTACAATTTTACATCATACAATAACATGAAATGACTTCATTTCACAAAGTGCCTTAAATTAAATATTCCATTTCATTTTGTTTACACCACTATAAGGATCAGAATAACTGATTTTATTATTCCACCTTACAGCTGACCGTTGCTGGAACGACAGGGGCTGTTCAAACGCAGAACCCTATGTTTGTGCTAAGGACCTGTGAGACCGTCATGCTGCTCCACTGTTACTTTGATTCAACTACATTTACTACATTTTTTTCCGACATTATATTGTCAAAAATGTTATTCTGAAATCAAATCTCTTCTAAACTTTAATCTCTTTTCAATATCTTCTCTGAAACACTCCTCAACTAATAAAAGCATTGAAAAAGCAAATTGTGCATTGTGGATAATCAAAATCATGCATGTCAAAATATAGTATATTGTGTTGCAAGGTTTGAGGATAAAGTTATTAAAATGGCATTAAATTATGTCATTATCAGCAGTATTTTACTGGGGCACAGTGCAAATTTAAAAAAGGGTTGAGCGACGCCCCCAGATCTATATGGTATTACACAATTTATAAACTATGAAAATCATTTTAATTCAGCGATCTGCATCAAAGGCAGCAAATTGGTTTTGATTTAGGCCTATTTTTAGATTAAACTAGTTTTAATAACATGCTTCATTCTATTTGAATATTGGTCATCAGTTGCAACACTTGCACAATATTTATCATCTTCGAAATCTGGGTGATTTCAGTGAGCAAGCATATGAGTTAGTAGCCTACTGTTGTGGCAAATTCAAAGTCCTCAGATCGGGTCTCTAAGGAATCTCTCAAGAGTAGTCTCAACATATAGCCTGCGTTGTGTCACAATTATGACCTTGATGGGTTATGGACCCATGAATTCATGTTTCAATAAAACAGTGTTTCTGATACAGGGCCAAGCTGACTGACATATATATACCAGGTAAGTACAGCGACGTGTTGTGACATGTCCTCCCGTGCTGATGTCCGGGGATGTTAAAGAAACATGTTTGGACATAGGTTTCTGGGGTCTATTGCCCCCTTTATCTGTGGCGATTGGGATTTATGTGTTAATGATGTTGTGGGGGCATGCCTACATTTAACAATTTTGACCATCCAGTTGTAACTAGATACATTTGGGTAGCAGGTCACTTCATCAGTATCCAACCAAGTTTGTGTCAGCGTCTGTGGATTATCCTCTTTATAAAACTACTATTCTTCTAGGTAAATACTTAGGCTATATAAAGTGCACACAGTGACATATATTAGTGTCAAAGGCCTACACAAAAAAAAATCATGACACACTACACTAAAATAATGCTATGAACATCAATTTAACAACAAAATCTGTACCATAAACCCAAAATGTATAGGCTTCATATAACTGATAAGAAAACCAACATAAAAATAAACAATTATTTAACTGAAAAAACATTAAATGTGAGGTGTCATGCAGGAAATTCAGGGAACTTCACTTCTTGAATTTGCATGTAAAATAAGATGATTTGAGCATTTTTACTTCCAAAATGGAAACAATTTTGCAATAAAATTACATGAAATATACAGTAAGCTCTATTAATGCAACTAACCAATTAACAGGGTTTTCTTGACGCATTTTTACGGTCTTTCACAATGAAACTTACTATTATTAAGAGATTATACTGTAAATGATACTGTATGTTCATCTGTGCAATTAAAGGCCAGTTGTTTGATTATTTAGCGAGAGAACATCCTTTGTACAGGCATGTTTTTTTATGACACTCTCCTGTAAGAAGAAAACAGATTCACAAAGTTAAAAGAAATGAACAGGATTGATGTTACAGATACAAAGACCTTATGTCTAATGAATCTGATCAACTGAACCTCGCTG